>LJIJ01000599.1:0-93993 GCA_001718145.1 Orchesella cincta
TGATAGTGAAGGACAATGATACAGACCTTCTGGCAGCTGTCCAAGTGTGGACTACTTTCTCCCTCTCAACTGTTCACCCGAGATATCAGGCTAAAAGTTCACAAGAAGTATTGGGGATACATTTGTTGTTCAGATCCCTGGACTCGGGGAGACCAATGACTGTAGGTTGGCTGACCTGGCTAAAACCTGACTAGTCTATAATGGAATGTTGCAGTAAAAAAACAGGACTACAGTCTCATCCCAACGTTCCTTCATTTGGAAGAAAAATCTGAACACAGGACAAGTGCCCTTAGATTTGTATGCAGTCAATTCTAATCACACAATAACAAAAGGCATGTTACCAGTGCCTATGTCATCTACTTCTCATTTGCCTAGGGATTTCAAAGTCTTCCATAGAACCGGACGTGCTTAGCAATTTGGATCCAGCACCGTTATCACGAAAAGAGACAAAGAAGATCACCATTGCCTACGTATCCGTTTTCAGAGAGTGATCCCAGAATATCTGCCATTGGAACAAAAGTTTTGCAATATGGATGGGAAAGACAAAAGGAGTGTGCTTATTGATTACAGCACTATTTTTTTCCGATAAATTGATATTTGTAGAGTTCCACCGCTGCTGGAGTTAAGATGTGATTGAAGAGGAGTGTAGAGTGCTTTGGTTAGTTGTTACAATACCAGGAATGCTGGAACTTTCTATTGTCTACTTTTGGAAAAAAGCATAAAGTAAAATTACAAGTTGTTAAAAGCGTTGTAATCATTGACTCGAATTGTATTGTTCATAAAAACTTGTGTTAAATTTGCCTTGGATTGGGTTAAAATTTAGGTTTTACAATTATTACATGATTAGCAATGTTATTTTTAGTCGTTTAAGATATCATATGATGTAGATTGCTCTATTCCCAACCCAAATCGCAAGAATTCGCTAAAAGGGGTGCCGACCACACCCTAGGATTGAGTGAAATAGACTTCGCAATTAACACATATTCAAAAACAAGACAAAAGACAGCAGAAATAAACCATGACAAAAATTGGAAGAGATAATATAAATTAGTAGGAGGCATCTCGCTGTGATGGAGGTGGCGCAGGAATCGTTTCCTTTTGAAGAGATGGACGGAGGTGGGAGGTGGGAAGGTTCCGTTCAATAGTTTTGTTCCCTCCAGCCTCTCGCACTCGGTCCACCTTTTCTCGTTGCCAGAGATCCGCAGTCACCCAAAAAGCACGCTTATCCTTTCATTGTGGTTCCCCTGGATTTTGCCTGAAACTGATAAACAAGGAGTACCAATCCACTTGGGAGAGCCCGGACCTTTTGGAACACAGTTCCCTTTGAAAAGGGAGATGTTTCACTTGGTTTTCTTTGCCTCCACCAATTCCACATGAGTTACTCTGTTGTCCTCATTGGTACCTTTGCTAGGGGTGTTTAGAGGTGTAATGCTTTTTGGGGTTGCCAGGAAATGCATGAAAGTAACCCTGAGGAACATAAGCAGGAAATATTTGAAAAGCATTCCAGTAGTAAAGTTCAGGATAGCTAAGAAATTTTGGTGGGGAATGCTTCCGAAACCTTGAACTGGCATGGGGATGAGAGACTTGATTGAAGTGAGGATTCCATCGATGGGGATTTAGCAGCAGCCAGCTCGTTCTTTTCGCTTGAAGTTAGGAACCATTCTTCCTTGGAGGGAATATATCCGGCGAGGTTAGTGTATGTAAACCACTTTTTACTTGCAAATCCAACCTTTCTCAGAGGTGACAAATGAGAAAATGAAATGAATTGAACACATTCAAACCCGAAAAATATTGGTTGCGAAAATTAATTTTATTATTTATTTCATCCGGAAATTACATAGCAGCATCATCATAAAAAATGTTGCAAGGCGAAATGTATGCATTTTCAATGAGTCCAATCAAAGAAATTCAAACATTAACTTTTATCAGGAAGCCAAGAACCAGCAAGAACCTTGGATAACGAGGAAGTTTGACTTGAAAAAAGGAAGAAGCTCCAATTCGGGGATGGGGCGCACCAATACCAAGCGAAAATTACAGCGATCGGTTTTGGCAGTGACACACCTTATACGATATTCTGGAGCCGGCAGGCTTTCGAATTGATGACAGTAGAAGTTTCCAATCCAGTCATTAAGTGGCACAGCCTCTTATCGGCGCTTTAACTCCATTCTCCAAACGCTCCCCGGTAACAGAATGGTTGATCTCCACAAGCCGATGAGTGGTCCCCAGATCCTTGCTGTTTTTTGCAAGAGAATATAAAAACGCATTAGCATCTTTGATAACCTGAGAAGAAATAATGGGTTTAGCAAATTTTCTGCTGTTAGAATAGCTTCCTTATGACTTTTTACTTGAAGAAAAAATGAATGAATATACTTTGCTTTGGGTACCCCTGCTGTTGAGCTGCTACACAGCCGGAAGGGAGAATTTCAAATCCAAGGAGAGTCATCAGGCACCACGGAGCGCTTGTTTGCTTGAGCAGGATCATCTTGGAAGAGTGAACAGTGGGTCCTCTTGGGTTTAGATCAGTTTTAAATTAATTTGTTAGCAAATCAATAAATGAAAAAATAAACACAAATATTTTTTTAGGAAACGGGTTTGACTTGATCTCAATTATGCAAAGTAACATAGCAGCACCAAAACATGAAAATATGTCATAATGAGATGATATTAATTCTTAATATTGCAATGAATTATAAAACGGAAGTATTTTTCATGCAATATTTTATTTCTCACAAACAATTTATATTGATTTTTTAGTAAAACGAGACATGAGCATATTTAATATCCCATTTATTAATTAAGTACATTTAATATCACAGAATTTATCATTAATAAAAATATTATACACATTTCATATTATCATTATTTTTATGCACAAATGTAAACGAAGATTCCTGAAAGTTCACATCATCGTGATACCAAGGAGCATGAAAAATGCGGAGAGAATTTCAACGAGATGATTAGGAGTGGTGGCAGAGTTGCAGTAGTCTTTCTTACAGAAGCAAGGGGTAAGAGTTGAGTGATTAGTGATGTTGTTAACGTCATCATGAGTAAAGAGCGGCATCGGCTCCTCACAGGAGTAGTTCTTAGTAGAATTTTCAGCGACGGCAGTCAATCCACAGTGCGGAGAGTAAATTCCGTTCCAGGTAGGGCCGGTTATCATAGACCTGTTCATCGCATATAAATACATGTTTCTTATGCGTTCTCGAGCTTCAGCCAAACTTTGTATGTGAACGTTTGGTCACCAAATGGAGTCGTTTAAAACCATGTTGTTACCACATATTTCACATATTTTAAGGTTTTTAGCACATATCACATATGTAGTAACATATTTTGGCCGTTTCAGCCAAATTAGCCGTTATTCTGAAAATTTTTAACCTGTTTTTCGAATTTTTTACACAACAATTTCCGAAATTTTTCTTTGAAATTTTGGCTGACAGTCTAAAATGTGTTTCTAAATGTCCCAAATTTCAATCTAAACTACGCTAAATTTTGAATGTGTAAGAGATAAAGAATACATGAAGTCACTTTTGACACAAAATATTCAGATTTTGTGTCTCTTTTAGTCAATTTTAAACGATTTTAACCACATATTTGAACCACATATTTTGCCGTTTTTAGGCACAATATTTATATGCATATTTCGCCTTCATAACCACATCTTTTGAAACAGGTCTGTAATCACACAGGTCATGTTCTGGCCACGATCAGAATCCTTGCACGGCTCACACACGTAGCACTCGCGACCTGTTAAAACATTAGAAGAAAGCAATTAGTTTCTTCACCAGAAAAACTCAAAGATAAAGGGAGTATCTGCTTTTTTATGGCTATTATTATTACCTTGAGTAGGAGGAATGTAGATATCCGGCAGGTAAATCCCAAAGAGTGTCACTAGCGGCCACACTAGCGTAGTTAATTTCCACAACAGGGACATCTTATCTTGATTCGGGAGATAATCACTATACTGGTTAAATTAAACAGCACACTCTCCGTTCAATCAAAGCTTGAGCTCCGATTCTTTCTGTAGATTAGACAGGAAGACTGGTGAGATGAACACCTCAAAATATTCGAGATGTTTCAAAAGAAGCTGTGGACCGGATGAGTGCATTTCAAAAGTAGTAACAAAGCAACGCAAAAGCACGTGTCTAAATGCTTGCTCCACCTCAAGTGCATTTACTTCTATAACCACATCGCTTTTAAAATGCTTTTTTGAGTGCCTCAAAAACCTGTTTGGTTAATAAATAATAGTCTCAGTCTGATTGACAGGTTCTTCCAACGATGAGCAAATGTAAATTCAATTGATGATATTTCCTTTTAACTGTTAATGATGACATTACAACAAAATCAATAGAGGTCAATTTAAAAGGAATATTTATTTCCGACAACCAATTTGTAATAATCCATTAGAAAATGAGACTGGACAACCGACAAGGTAGACATAAAAATTATTGAGTTTATAGATAACAGCAATCCGAGACCGAAAGGGATGAAGATGATGATTGAGTCCACCTTGCAAACATTCATATCATCATCATGAGCCACCCGAAGACAGAGACAGCCACGAGGATCCAGAAGGGGAGCAGTTGAGTTGAAGAGGAAGGCAGACTGGCGACGTCTTGGTTGTTGCAATACTCCGTTGTGCAGGAGCATAACCGAATCTTTTCGCCGTGAACGTCATAATCAGGAGGAAACTCGTCACAGGAAAACTGTTGGACGTAATCTAAAGGCGCACATCCCCGAAACGCGGCCTTAAATCCATGCCTAGTCTGAACTTGCCCAAACACGCAGTATTTACTCTTGGTGAACAACGTGATGAGCAGCCTAGGTCCGTGTTGTCCTCGCAGAGTTGACAGTGATAACACCTTAGCCCTGAGAATCATGAGAGCAAACAACAGCAATTTGTAGAAGTACCCTTACGAAGCTTTTTTTATAGTTTTAAGGAAATAAAAATCATTTTGTAACAGATACCTTCAGCTTTATCCCGTTGAGCTCCAGGTTGAGCTTCAGTTTCAATTCGGGCTAGAACTACTTCTTCACCTTGAGCTCAACGGATAAAGCTGAAGGTATCTGTTACAAAATGTTTTAATACTTAAACTTCAACAAGAAGCTTTCTTAAACGTACTTCTACAAATTGCTGTTGTTTGCCCTCATGATTCTCAGTCTAAGGTCGGTGTTTTGCGTGGATCGCGAAGGATAGATAACACGGACCTAGGCTGCTCATCACGTTGTTCACAGAGAGTAAATACTGCGTGGTTTGGGCAAGTTCAGACCTAGGCATGGATTTAAGGCCGCGTTTCGGGGATGGCGCCTTTAGATTACGTCAACAGTTTTTCCCTGTGACGAGTTTCCTCCTGATTATGACGTTCACGGCGAAAAGATTCGTTATGCTCCTGCACAACGGAGTTATTGCAACAAACCAAGACGCCACCAGTCTGACTTCCTCCTCACTCAACTGCTCCCCTTCTGGATCCTCGTGGCTGTCTCTGCCTCGGGGTTGCTGATGATCAACTGAATGTTTGCAAGGTGGACTCTATCATCATCTTATCCCTTTCAGTCTCGGATTGCTGTTATATATAAACTCAATTATTTTCATGTCTACCTTGTCGGTTGTCCAGTAGCATTTTCTAATGAACTTATTATTACAAATTAGTTGGTAGGAAATAAATATTCCTTTTAATTGACCTCTATTGATTGTTTTGTTTGTAAAATGCCATCATTTACAATTATTAAAAATATCATCAATTTGAATTTACATTTGCTCATTCATTGGAAGAACTTGTCAATCAGACTGAGACTATTATTTATTAAACCAAACAGGTTTGAGGCACTCAAAAAAGCATTTTTAAAAGCGATGTGGTATAGAAGTAAATGCACCTTGAGGTGGAGCAAGCATTTAGACAAGTGTTTTTGCGTTGCCTTTGACAACTTTTAAAAATGCACTCATCCCGGTACACAGCTACTTTTGAAACATCTCGGCGATATTCTTGAGGTGTTCATCTCACCAGGTTCTTCCTGTCCTAATGCACAGAATACTCGGAGCTCAAGGTTTTGGTTGAACGAAATGTGTGCTGTTTAAATTTAACCAGTTTCGAGATAATCTCCCAAAGCAAGATAAGATGTTCCTGCTGAAGCGCGCCAACTACAGGTGGTGATGCTAGTGGCACTCTTCGGGATTCTGCTTCCGAATTTCTGCATCCAACCTGCTCAGCCGAAGATGAACTTGAAACTGAAGATGAATATCAAACTGAAGCTCAAACTCCTGCTGCTGTTACTCGACGTAAGTGACACAAAATGATTTTTACTTCATTGAAAAGCTACTTGAAAAAGAAGCGAAGCTTTTTAAAGGAAACTGCCAACTACTAATTGTGTTGTCAGGTCTGAAGTGTTATAAGTGTTTCCCCCTGCTCAAGCAATAAGGATCTGGTGAACAAAAAACCTGTAGGATTGATGAAGCTGCAATACTGTGTTTTTATTCGAAGCCTACTTGGAGGGGATCACCCAAAAGTATTACCGGATTGTGCCACAGCTGAGTCCATCAAAGACTTACACTGTGACAAGGAAACCGAGGGGAATGGGGGAACTTGGAGGATGTGCTCCTGTCAAGGAGATCTATGTAATACAGGCTTCTTTCCAACTGATGGGGCTTCCTTCTCCTCCTCAAGTCAACTGCTCCTCATCCTGTTTCTCCCGGTTGTCATCTATACCTTCGGCTCTTTGAATTGAATGTTTGAAAGGGTCCCTATCAATCAGCTTCTTGAAAATGGATTTTTAATTGGAAAGTTATTATAGTCATTTAACTATCATAATATCCCATATTTTGTCTCGCCTCATTTAGTAAAAAATCATTACAAATTGCTTGTGGGAAATAAATATTTCATGAAAAAGAATAACTCTTTTGGTTTTGAATTTGTTGGAATATCAGTTTATTTTAGGTTATGCATCTTTTACTTCAATATAGCGCTAGTCAACTCATTATTTTGCAATATGAACTAGGTTATCCGTCTCCACCACCGTCATGACCTTTCATTTTCAATACGAGATTTTTGTCGTTACTATGTTACTTCAGTTTTTGTATTTATGAATGAAATGATCACATTCCAAGATAACATCTTCATGTTTTGGTGATTTTTAAAAGTATTTTATTCAAAGAAAGCCATTTTCAAGGTTATTTCCTGCGATTAAATCAGCCTCAGAGAGCTCCTGCACTCCTCCCATCCTTCTTCAGCAAGATGTATTTGCTCCAGCGCACGGCGCTCGTGGTGCTGATGACCTCCTTCGGGATTCTCCTTCCGGCGGTGTACATTCAACCCGCTCAAGGTCTCCAAGACTAAAAAAACCCTCATGATTTCTACTTAATGAAATTCGAAAAAGTTTGCTAACGGAAACTTCAATCCATCTTTGTTCTCAGTCTGAGATGCTATAACTGTGATCCCTGCGGTAACAACACGGACCTAGGTGGAATACAAGAATGTGGAGCAGGTCAAGATTACTGCGTATTTGGACAAGTTGAGCAGCCTGATGAAACACTGACTGCGCATCGATCATGTGCCACGCATGAGTTCACCCAAGAGTATTCCTGTAAAACGTTTACTACAGCTAAAGACAAACCTGAGAAAAAGTATCGACCGTGTGCCTGCAAAGGGGATCTCTGCAATAATAAGGACGTCACCATTGGGGCCTTCTCAACTCAACTGCTTCCCTTCCGGATCCTCATGGCTGTCTCTGTCTTCGGGCTGCTGATGATCAACTGAATGTTTGCAAGGTGGACATCATCTTCATCCCTAACGGTCTCGGATTTTCCTTATCTTCTCATAAAATGAAATGAATTCCTTTTTATGCCCACCTAGTCGCATTTCCTAATGATTTTTTATTACAAATTGGTTGTCGGAAATAAATATTCCTTTTAAATTTTCCTCAGTCCATTGAGTTGTTGTATTAATTCCATCATTTACAAATCAATTGAAGTTAGATTTGCCCTCATTATTGAGCAACCTGTCAAATGCACCATCATGCTTCTTGGGTTTACATTGGAATACTGTATTATAATGTTCGAAAAGGCTAATTAAAGTCGTAATTATTGCAGTGAATTTGAAAACCAACGCAAGATGTGTGACACGTATGAGCCTTGGTCCCGTCCTCCTCC
Organism: Orchesella cincta; assembly: GCA_001718145.1. NCBI lineage: Eukaryota > Metazoa > Arthropoda > Collembola > Entomobryomorpha > Orchesellidae > Orchesella > Orchesella cincta. The sequence goes on from LJIJ01000599.1 coordinate 8,141, forward strand.
CTAAGTAGTGAATGTGGAAACGAAAGAATAGTGATGTGAGGAACCCTTGGTATGCATCTGCATGCCCCATAAACCAGCTATAATACACATGATCGGATGGATGACATCGAAGGGACATCTCTTGTGCTTTTTTTAATGCTTGCCCTAGCATTGAGGGTCTCCGCGGATTGATTACTCAATAATAACACCGAATCGTCGTTTTCAGCATTTGTATCAAACGCTCTTTTTTGGTACATTCCAGCCCTTCACAACAGGGGATGCAATTTCCGATACTTGTTTGCTTGCAAACTGCCAAATCTTATGAGGACGTCGCAAAGATCGGCATTTCCCCAGATCTTCCTGACCAGAGTGAAATCTATTCGAACGATGATCTTGATATTAGCTGATTTCCATTCCCTGAGACCCTAACTTGTGAAGTAATAAAATTTCTCACAGGTTGGTATCTCAGGCCTGGACGCTCGCTAACTCTGCTCAAGTTCAAAGTTAAAGGAAAATTTAAAAATTCATTTTTCCAAACTGGGAAATAACAGGTACATTAATCAACCTACCGATAATGTAAGAATTTAAAAAAATGTTTTCATGTAATCATCCTCCTCGCATCATTAACAAAGTGTGAGAAATGTGATATTTTTGGTTTCACAGGTCGTACCTGAATTAATTCGAATAAAAACAAAGTTTGAAGAAAAAACCTAAATTTTTGTTACTAAATGACATTTTTTGGAATAATTTTTTCCATAAATTTACCTGATATAGTATACCCAAGAGTACGAATATATGCAGAAAATCCTTAACTTATACAAGCTTTTCCACATTGGAAGGGAAAACTAAATGAGTGGATGAACTAGTTTTTGTACATACTTGTTGATCAGAAACTCGTACTTCCCTTTCCTTTAAAGCGCTTGGCCACGACAGAAAATCTATTTAAAAATGTACACGTCCGGTTTTCTCAAACTTGTCCAACAATAAAGATAATTTATAAACCTAGTCTCAATTACCCTTTCAATTCAGCCTTTGAGCTGAGCTTTGCATATTTTTTTAGCTTGACGGTGATTTTATGCCTCACATCAAGGGACGTAGAAGAGGACTTTGTGTTGTAAAACAAGAGTAAGTACAACTTGATCCAGTTCTTCGCTAGAAAAATTCTCGTGCAACAATATTCAAGCGAATATATGCTCATGTGAATAACATCTAATGATAAATTGAACAAAAAAATAAACCCTTTCATAAGATGTCCCTTCGTGTTCACTCATTGAAAACACCGACACTGGACTGGACAATGGTCATTCAACATTTTATCCCACTGGTAGTGCAATGTATTTTTACACAAGTAGATACGTATTATCAAGTTATTATAATAAAAATACCAGTTCAACAATTCAGCCGGAATAATGCTTTCAAAAACTTCAATCCATTGATCGATGTTGTCGCACATTCATATTATTATTTTTTACTTTGTATATTTTTAACATACAAATGATTGAATTTTCTTTGTCTTCATTTTTGTAACGACATGTTGCTCTAGTACTATGTGTGAATCATCGTTTTACCATCATGTCCATGTCTTGCAGGCTGTGATCTCCGCCAAACAACGAAATCAACTTTGATCTCCACCCTCCATCATGACTCTAAAACAAAATGTAATGCAGCATCAAAAGGGGAATCAACAACGGATGCAATCTAATTCAATGAAATGATGTCACTTTATTCCTCTCCGAAGAGCAACAAGACGAGCCTTCCCGTATAACATTTTTCAAACGTCTCAAACAAAGATTTGCATGAAGCCTTTCTTCTTCTACCAACAACCAGTATTAAACCAACATGTGGCTAAGCATCTTTAACTCAACTCTATTTCCAGCTCTACTTTTAGTTTGTAGCATGCTTGCTTGCATGTATACATTTTCAATTCAATAAATAAATGAATGAAACGTTTTTTAAGTAATCCTCCATTAATTGAAACAAAAGATAGTCAACAAGAGATATATGTATAACATGTGCATTACATTTTGAATGAACATTTAATTAAAAAGCAATAAAGTACGCTAAATGTGGTGGCTCTTCCTTATGCTGGGCCCTGCTCATCGTTGAAGATGAATAAGCAATGAGTTCTGTCACATGTCATAACCAGGTGTTATGCTGGGCATCTACAATGTTTCGAAAAAATTCCCATGTCCTGTTATGACCAGCACTTCGCTTTTCATATGCCATGCTTTCTTTGATAGGTTTTGTGGGATGAGATGTTGGCGTGCGCACACTCTCTCTCCTTTTTACCTGTGTGAGCTTAGGCTTGGCCAGGTATGGTTTTAAACGGGACGGTGTGGTACTACGATATATGCGAATGCCGTGCTTAGCTTGTCAATTAACTTGGGCCACTATGTTGTCTTGTATGTCACAACATCTGTTGTGTTGTATTTGCAAATGTAGGATTTGAATTTAAATTGAAAGTACTTAAGATAAAGGAGCCTTTCTTTTCTCAATACTGCATTTCCTGGCCAAAGTCATTAATGGCAAATATAAAAATGGATATATTCGGACAAGTACTCACAGAAGGTGTATTTTCAGAACTTTCATAGCAGCTGATGTAAATTAGAAATTGATACACAGCACACAACTCGTTCCGTGAGTCAGAATTCATTATATTACACATATATACATGCATAATGATAACGTGCGATAATTGATGATTTGTGAAAGAGTCATTTTTCAATTTTTTCCCATTATTATATACTCATGCTACTAGTACACGTGTTCTGGACCCCTTTGCTCTTTAATTAGATTTTGCATTTTTCTCTAAATCTTGCGTTTGCACTTTGGGGTTGGGAATGTTGCGATGCGGCTAATTCTTTTTAGGGAAAGAGGGACCTTTACCATACCTACATTACACAGAATGTACTTTCGACTTCAAACCAGAATTTAATGCATTAAAATTAATATCATAAGCAGTATGATTTTCACTATATATTTATACAATTCTCTTTGCTGGATTTCAAACATTATCCGTACGGGTTCAAGAGCTTTTAAATAATCGATGTTACTTATAATTTCGTCATTATTTTATAATGTATTTATTTAATTTATGCGGTTTGCAGTCAGATTTTAATATAATCATTCTAAGTAATATAAAGTCTACAGCTAATAAAGTTTTGTTTTTGTGACATTGCATGTACGTATGAAACGCGTTAACATTTTTATAAATTTTCTACACGTGTTAATGAAATTAAGACGACTTTGTGAATAAAATTAGCAAATGAATGAACGTGAGTATTATGCAGAGGAAATTTTATGCGAATGGAATAGCTAATTAATTTTTGGGTTCATAATAATCTATTTATATTTATTTTCCTATGTACCAGGATGCACTTTTGCTTGTCTTGGGATTCCCTTGTAGGGAAAATAGTCTATACTATTTTTTATCTTATCATTGATGTACTTCTTGTCAGATATAATGAACGAAACCCAGCAGCAAAGGTTACAAAGAAACCACATAATGTCTGTATTATCACACAAAGAAATTGTTGATCCAAACCAACGCAATGGTGTTGTGCAAAATGTAATATCTTGAGCACAGTGGTTTGGTTGACTAATCAAGTATGCATGGTTGGAGCTGCTGTTATCCAGATAAAGTTGAACATAAGTTATAAGCATTTTCTTGTAAAAATAAATGTTGTTACTGGAATGTAAAGTTTGGGGATTCCTCAAACACGTGCCCATGAAGATCATAAAGAAGGGAAGTTGTTTGTTTACCATGATAATAAACGGACGAACCGTATCAAAGAAATAAAATAAAATACAAGTGTTTTTCGTCGACATTGGATGAATCAATTTTCTCAAGCTCATTTAGAAATGTTCAATGCATTTTTTAAATAAAAATACTCACAATTGCTCCATCAACACTGCATTAAAACATTTGGTGTATCCAGTAGCAGAAGCTTTCTGAAATTTCGAAATCAGATTTACAAAGCTGGAATCTGCAGTGTTTGATCTCGTGGAGTTAAGTAATCAGAAGCGGGGAAACACTAGTGTAATGCTCTCGTATCATTATGGACCGTTGACCGACGGATTAGTTACCAACCGAAAAATATATCCCCATAAACATTTCAGTAGCAACACCACCCGTTTACACCCGTCGTCATACTTCATATAGCTGCAAGCAGGATACTGAGTTTCTATAAGTAATTTCATCACCGGTTTCAATATCAAATTTACCAAGATCCAACTTTCATCACAACTTGATGAGGAAGCTGAGTAATAAAAGAAGAAGAAAAAAATGAATGAATGGAGTAGGAACTTAAGATATTTCTTAATCGACCTGTTTCGTCTCAACCCTCTGCTAACAGGCTCATTCTGAAAACATGAAATTGAGGAAACTCGTGAAACTACAACTACCCTTCATTCATTTGCCTAAGCTTATTATTCATTGTACACATGCAGTGCAGCGGTAGCATACATTGTATATGAAAGGAGAGTGAGAGAGGGTTGAGCTTTTGAATAAGGTGGATTGAGCAACACTTCCCATTTTTTAAGGGAAACTCCCTACAGGAGGTTGCCTCATACGCACTTTTACTGAAGAAATGTATGAATGCGAATGCTGTGCGTGCGTTTACATTGTGTTCAAATGAAAATGCTTAGGCAATACATATCATGGTATGCTGAGTGTACGCCACGTTACTTGTGTTACGTTATACAAACAGTTTGGGGAGTGAAATAAAACGCTTTTCAATTCTACCGTGTTTTCTGGTTGGAGTTTCTAGATTCATGACATATTATTATAAACCTCAACTCAAAACTTCCCCTTTCTTTCATTTTATGCTTTTCAAGTATGCGAAGAATGGCCATTTATGAAGGGGTACAAATATAATGTACTTCTGTCTGCGGAATATTTCTGTCCCTTCAGATTTAGGTATCCCACATGCACCCTTTGAATGATAAGTCATGTCGCAAGCTTATTGTTTTAATCAATAAAGGGAAAATAACCAGCATTTAATTATGCAATCAGAAAACTCTCAGCATTTGTTTAAAATGCTTTATCGAAGGGAATATAAATATAAAGTTGAATGCCTTGCGGGATCATATTATAAGCGTACTTGTAAAATTATGGCATAAAGAACGTGGGATTTTTCCTTCTGACATCTGAAGAAAAGGAGAAATGTTCAATTTCTTTTCAAATACTCATTATTACCTAATGGGAACCAACCTATATGAATATTATTTTTAATTCCAACCCGGAGTAATTATTATAAGAGTTTGATTCCATCAAATATCCCTTGTATTCTTTTATCTGCAATTCTGGAGTACTTACTCAAGCTCATTTCATTTCGGAACCATTTCATGTCATAAATCCATAGAACATGCTCGTTCGAAGCAATCACAAGTAAATTGTTTGAAAGAGGCTACCTGGCACCGCTGTGCTGCCTTGGATAAGACAGGATAAAATAAAAATTATAATAAATCTGATCAAACGTGAAAAAAGAGTGTAATGTATGAGCAAAATATATGAGAATGTGTCCGCTGTATCATTTGAAATTTTGCTTTCATTATGATTCATTCGTGACTTGATAAAATAACCTGAAAAAAACTATTATCTCGGATGCCTAAAATGGGATATTTTTATTTGTAGTCCTCAGTATACATTATTAGAATGCTTATATAAAGCAAAGCATGAGTCATCATGAAATAATAATCTGCATGAATATGAACACAAGCCTGAACCAAATGTTTCCAAACTACAGAAAACGAAAGTACGAAGGGCAAAATGATAAAAAAGATTTGCTTATGAGTTGTCTTCTTGTAGTACCATATGTGCATGTGTACCATAAAATCTGCCAGATACATTTCATGGACACCCACTTGCCAAATGTATTTAGTATCTTTAGTCATCCATCCTTCAGATTCACAAAAAAAATCTATAGCTGTTATAGCAGTCAAGTTATGATGTTTCAGCTATAGTCTCTGTCGAGACGATGGCGAGCTGAAAGAATTATCACAGGGAATAACAAATAACTATCCTGGAATTTATCACTTATAATGCGCATGTAAAATTTCGTTATCTTTGCTATCCAGTCTCATGCTTTTCATATTGGCAAGCATTACGTATCTCAGATATATATATTCTTGCATGAATCACAATAAATATTCCAAAAAACATTATTGCAGTGTAATATGCATCCATATTTTCAACTACTACATGGGTGTATTGTATATTATCCTCAAGCCATAAATACCTAAATTACTAAAAGCTAATTTCCACTCTTGTGACTAACATTTAGAAGGGGAATTTTATTTAATCCTGAGCAACAAATCCATGAAAAATATTATACATATTTGTCAAAATCAGGATGATGAAATAAAAGAAATTCGCTAGAAATGTCTGGATTCCAATGCTTTAAAACTAGCATGAGTAAAGATGAATTTCAGCAGCTGCAAAATTAAATATTACATAGATTTCGTGAATGTTGAATGTGGTTGGTACGAATTAATAGTTGATAGTAGTATTACCGCATAAAATAGATTTCGTTTATGCTAACAGTGCAATTTTTCCTAATCCAGAATATAAAACAACCAAAATTAAATTCCAAAGTTCTTAATCGATCTAAGATTCTAATTTTGGTACATTTGTCATTGAAATTCAGCACGTAAGCTGAATAAAATAAGACGCCTGTTATGCATCATTATAGCACGTGATTTGTTCCACCGACCAACGCATTTATTTGACATAAATTTATACATGATTTTACAAACGTGACACTTATTAATACTGAATATTTGTATACCGGCAATAATTGACAATGCTCGATTCAATTTTTTTTACAGGTTTCTTACTTTTGTTATAGCAGCTGAACTTTCAGTTCTCTGCTGTCTTTTCAATGATGAACAATGATAAAATCTGTAATACTTTTTTAAATGCAGATATGTATCCCTTCATATATGAACGAGCAAATGTGAAAGTTAAAGACATCTAAAGTTATAATAAGAGTGGAGTATCTGAATGAAACAGACATTGACACAACAGTTTGACGATCCTATTCATTTGATGAATAAATGTAGAGTTGAGAGAAGCCAGTTCGTTAAATAATGTACCATAGTTTGAAGGCAGGTCCGGTTCAGTTAAAAAATCTGTGACATCTTTGTATCAGAAGTTTGAACAAGCTCTTTGCTTTGTTGTGATTGCCGTTGCCCACTGTCCACTACTGTTTGTCTCCTAACCCTTTGACAATGGTAAAAAGTGATCTAGTTGTGTCACCTGGCATTTGAACAAACAATATGAATACTTGCTCCCAGTCGACTCATCATACTTTTTGAATACGACATCCCCCAAACAATCTTTCTTTTCGAAGACAAAAAGCCAGCGCAAGCTGACCAAATGCAAATGTTTTATTCATCCTGCATTATTACTGCTAGGACAAAAGCGTTTCTAAATCGTAGGCATATTGAATGAGTTCCTTTATCTATGCATAGCTGCCTTGGTCCATTTCATTTTAACCGTTGAGTTTTTGTGTTGCACATGCACCATTCAATATTGTTCGAGTAGAGCTTTATTGTTACTGCATCTTTGACTTGCTTTTTGATCTGATCTGATTCAGAGAAGTCAGTCTCTCATTGATGAGTCGTTCTTTCCGTTATTGAACTTCGAATACCCCAACATCCCTCTTTTGTTATTGTATTTCACGCATATGTCATTCCAAATTAATCCTTTCTTACATGGAGCAAGAAGGAGCTTTTTTCGCCATTCCATTGTAATGGATGCGCTACCGATTGTGAATTAGTTGTATTACTGAGCTGCATATTAGACAACCAAACAGGAATTCCGGTTCCAGACAAAGGTTCGATTTTATTTTTCTCGTGCCGAACTGCATTTGATGGCACATGAATTTTATCTGCTGGCTGGCTGGAAATTGTAATTTCTTAAGGCATATATACATGGTATCACGAATCATGTTTTCATTTGTACAATTATTGACCAACGATTTCAGTATAGAAAAATGGGATGAATGTACTTCTTTCGTCACCCGAATACAGAGGTTATACAGTAGTGCTTACAACTGATTAAAGGATTACTAAAAAACTCTAATATTTTGAAATACTGTTGGTTTTTTACAAATTTACAGTTGGTATTCATGAACTGTGATTTCGACACACACTGTTTCTTATGTAATACTTTTATACAAATCTCTAAATCCTGCAAGATGAAAATCATAGTGCAGTCAACACTCGCATGATCAGTGACGGGATGGTCCGAGCCTGAGGACGTCGTAAATTTATTTTGCTAAAATAAGTGCACTGATCTGAAATAAAGTGATCGTAAAATAAAGTTAAATAATTGAAAATTAACATTACTAATACTGCATTTTTGTTTCTGTGATTGAATAAGTACTTCATATAAATTATAAGTAAAGAAGATTACAGAGATTTTAACATAACTCGTAATACTCCTAATACTTACAGTGATAGTTCTGACTTCACCCCAAACAACCAATCATTGTTTCTTTTGGGGCGACCAGATACATATCGTGGACCGTGACGATGACGTGATCATATCGTACTTTGTTAAGCTAACATTTTTGGTTTATACGATGAATAGCAAAATTTTTGTTAGCATACCTGTAAAAGTGGTAAAGTAAAAGTACATAATATAGTAATAATACATTGTTTAATTAACCCAACTAAAGTATGTACAACTAAGAGATTTGACTACAGCAGTTTGGAAAGAAATATAAGTTAACTTCATGAATATTGATATGAAACCGAGTATATAATATTATGCACGTAATGTATTTCATGATTTGTTAAAGAATCAACGCGAGTGACAAAATTAAATCACTACTCCACTCATTACGCAGCTCAGAATTTTGTGATAAGTTATAGTCAAACAATGTTGATTCATGTATCTAGTGAATGAAACGGTGACAGGTTATTATCTGTAAAAACGAATGCCATGATAATGAATAGAATTAATTGTAAAGTTGCTTTTTGGTACCTATATGTTATAAAGCAGCCAGTCTGATGAACTGCTTTAGTTAAAGTATTGTAATTTAATATTAAAATAGTAAACTTCTCCCTGAATTTACGCGAGTGTTCTCAAATTTCAGAAGTACTGGCTGGATACTTTGTTTCATAATTTATTCAAGGGTCATTTGCGTAAATTTATCTATTTGAATTTGAAACGTCATTAAAATTACATGAATCTTTTATATTGTCGAGAGCTTATAAGACCTCAAAGAAAGATGCAATGCAATTAGAATGGAATGTTTTATGAAGGTGAAGAGATTTTATGCAAACATTTTTTTATTTTAGTAATACGCTATTTTTTAGCTGGTGAAATGAAGTGAACTATTAATACGTTGATTTGTGCAAGCCGCTTCGAGAAAGGTGCCTAAATTCTTTATTTTTATAATTTACTGCAAATGTGGAAATATTCGATCTATGCAATGAAAATAAGTTATAATTTGTGCAAAAACAAGTTTAAGTTTAAAGCATTCATCATGTCGTCAACGTTCGTAATGCCCTTTCGGTACACCAATAAAAACATATTAAACTAATTGATTTTAAAAATTATTTAAAATCCCATTTTTTGTGCTGTTTTTCACTGAAAAATTTAAATCAGGAATAAATCGAAGCCTCTTTTGGGTAACCCAAAAAAGGTAGCAGTTTATAAAAGTTGATTAAGTATCTTAAATATATATATAAGTTATTGAGCTACATGATATATATGATATACTTATATAAGTTTATTAATAGTGATTGAAGACTAAGATAAAGAAGTTTATACTTGATGCTCCCAGATTAAAGAGGTGTGTTACTCGAGTGTAAACATATTTCAATAATTATAGCGTAATGCAATTTACCATATTTATGTAATTATTACATTATAATGGTCGTCTTTAAAAATTTATTTATTTATTTAAAAAAAGTAATTGCAGATGATAGTGAACTCATAGATTGATAGAAAACGATTTATAAAAAAAATTACAAATGTATTATTTGTTTTTCTTAATTTCATGGCCAGATTTATTGAAAAATATTGAAGTGCTTTCTAAACTAATGTTTGTGGTTTTCATGAAGATGGTGTAGTTTTAAAAATTCGATTTTAATATATGTACCTACAGCAGGAATTCCAACGAGTTAAAATATTTCTCCAGTATTATAAGCATAAGTAAATAATGTTTAATAATTAAATAATTTAAATCTAAAATGGCTTCAATTTAGCTGGAAATATTAGAATACTATAAAATTTTACTCATCTCATGCGTACTTTTTATTTCTCAAATTGAAATGAAACATGAAACGCACTCACATCATCAGTCAGTAAAACTGGTTTTAATTTGTATGCGTACACATATACTGGATATTCTGGTAGAGTATGCTGGATGTGTATGTTCGTACACACACATGTACAAAGATATGATTGTAGGACGTTGAACTAGATTGGCTAGTTATGGAAGGGGTCGAACCAAAAGGGCCTTCTGTGCTTCCATTATATTGGCTGACTGAATTGGGACAAAAAATAGAAGCTCCTACTCCTGTAGCATTGACTGATTTTAGAGAACGTCCGTCATAACCTTCCATAAAAACGTAATGCGGAAGTATAGCTTATTTTCCGTATAATCCATGCAGTGTCCAGACTGGCATCGGTGAAACTTTGTAAATTAAGAGTAAGTAAGTAAGTAAGAGTAGTTGTACTCGTAAATGTACTCAAAATTGAGTTGGAAATTCATAGGCTCATTTTTGATTGGGTTGGTCAACAGAAATATCAATGTAGTCATTAAAATTTTAAGATTTTATCTCAACCCATCAAACCAATGATCGAAAAGTGGCTTTACACAAATAGTACCTGGAATTATAACAGTGTATAACTACTAGCGATTTTGTACGAAATGGTATCCGAACTCCAAACCGACTCCTTAACTTCCAGAGTTGCTTCTCAAAATATACGAATAGAAGATCATAAATAACACGATTGAATTGTAGATATATAGTTACGATCCGAATCAAATTCTAAATACTTATTATTACTGATTGAAATTAAAATAACAGTGGATTATTCCTAAATCTTACTTATATCAATTTAATTTGTTTCCATTTAAATATTCAACAGTGACCAGTCTACTTTAAATTCCATTTTTCTAGGGTATGACGGCTAGCCTTTATATTTGGTTACTGAAAATATTATTAATACATGAATATAAAATTGTTTTCGTGATCACATGCACATTGGTAATTTCCTAATTGTAAGTATAACATAAAATCCGTAATATGTTAAGGTTTAAGATCACTTCTTGAATGAAAAATTATTATTAATACATACATTGAAAATTGATCCAAGATTGCTGGCTGCCCCATGAAAAACGACAGCGAATATATGATCGCCCATTTTTTTAATTGGATGTGGTTCACAAGATCCTCCTTTCACCTGTGTACTTTAAAGTAAATAATACACGAATAAGATTTCCTTTAAAACTTTTGAATTTAAAAAAAACCTTGTTTCTGAATCGTTATGTTCGTCGTATAATCGTAATGTTATAAATAATTAATGATGGCGAGGGAAAAATTCCGAAATTTCAGCTAGCGGAACATGTCATTTTTACTTCTTATTCTAGAAGGTGTTTGTTTAAATTTATAATGTAGGGTAATGCATGACGAATGGTTTCGCATCTATCATCGTCTGTCCTAGCCTTCACTTCTGACGTTCTGGTTCTCTTGGTGTGTTGTATGCAGTTAAGTCACAGTTTATATGCAATCGGTATGTAATAATTCAGCTAGGACTAGCCTAAAACATTTAGAAGCAGAAAATCACTTTATCACTAATTTTCGAACATCATGACTGATTTAGGATCATGCTGTTTGCAATCTGCATTAGAAGTAATTTTCCTCATTTTTTGTCCAGTCGAATAGTCGATACATCGTGTGTCAGACGTAGTTTGCTGGTTGGATGCAATGATGAATACTAATTTATATAAATCCTAAATTAATTTCTAGTTAAGATTGACTAGGGGTTGCATTTTGTTTTCATGTTGTGTTAAATGTAGAACAGTATAATTAGAATTTGTTCTTGTATGCTATTTCATACGATGTTTGTTAGTTTACTTTGATACAGAAAATATTGCAACTAAAGCAAACCAAGTATACCCTATATCCACTGTAATTGTAAATCAAAAGTATATGAGGAGTGTGAGGTAAATATTATGTACAATCCGCGAGCAGAAACAGCAATTTCGATTATCTATATTCTAACCTAACTTTTCTCAGAGTACACCGAAGTCGAATGCTATAAATGTATTCCTGCGGAACTGATTAAGATGCATGAATTTATAAAAATCAGCCAACTTAAATGTTTATGTTTATTAACATGTTTATTATAAGAAACTATTAAATCAAGTCCCGATGAAAAATTGTCCAAATTAGGTTAATGTTTTCACGCAAAAGATTCCATTCTAACAGAATAGGATAATATGTCTTCTGCAGCCGCAAGCTATATTATTATATGTTATGATGCAAATTTCACAATTCTAAACCCGAACTGGTAGGATAAGACTAGAAAAACACAAAGGAACTTGTAATTCGATTAACATTCGCTTTTTATTGGTTTCGCGTATATACTTCAACAAAATATGGACATTTAATTTACATAACTCGATACAAAATTGGAATTTTTAACATGCACCACAACGCGGTGAAATGAAATTAGTAAAATTGAATATTCACAGTGTAAAATATACTAAACAAAGGCATTTGGATATGTGGAGGCAGTGGAGGTATGGCCAATGTCAAATAAATATGCAAATAATATGACTTGTCACATTTAAAAGGCATCCGCTATCCGTCATGGCAAACCCATTTACACAGATAACTTCATAAAAACGTGACCATGAAACATATACTAAATGCTGTAGTCGTAATGAAAGTTTACACAGATTAAAGTCCTCTTCGATTTAGGAGATGAACGTACACTTCGAGCGTGTACGTCGATTGGATGATGATCAACAAACTAAGTCCCCTGGAATTGGTTGAAGAAGAAACCAACGGCTTCGTTTTCCAAAAGGACCCAGAATCATCCCAACCATCGGAGAACTTCATCTGTGAAATTTAACCTCACCCACCACTTGCTCCTCCTGGCCTTCGAAAGCATACTCTATTACTGCTTCCTTGATCACCCATCAATGGGTTGTATTCTATCAAAAACCAAACAGAGAATTCAAATGCTTTATTCACGGTATATGAAATACACAACTCCAACGATCTAAACTTCTAGAATCTAACCTCACCTTGCCTAAGAGACTTTTTATTGTTCTCATCGTCTCCACTTCCAAGTTTATTTCCTACGCTCACTTTTCCGGCTAATTTTTGCATTTCCTCCAAGCGTTGCTTACGTTTTTCTTCATCCAACTATAAGCATAAAGATATTACATAAAGGAAAGTTGAGTATGTCAAAAATCATATAAAGAGTTATCAGTATTAGTAGTTATCTACAGTATAAGTTAACTAACCTGCTTCTGGCGCTCAGCTTTAACCGCAGCATCTTGGGCATACTTCTCTTGAAGTCTCTGTACTGCTTTTAGTCGCTGTTCTTCCTTAGCTTGCCAATCCTGAACCTCTATAATTCACAAATTACACAAAATCAAGTAAAGAATGAAATCAAATTATACTTGCGTACTAATTTTTTATTTCTATGAATATCGATTTTATCTTACCTGCTGGAGATTTTGGTTTATTACTCCTTGCAGTTGCAGGGGAGGATATCCTATTCCTATGATAAAAGTAAAGACCCACCCCGGCTGCGATTAAATACCATCCGTAAGCCTGTAGCAAGCTCAACGCTAGAGTAAAATACAAACAATATCAATATGTATTTATGAAAAAATTAAGATAAGAACTGGAAATCATCTTCATTCATATAAATCCAGCTAACCTACCAACTGAAAAAACTCCTGCTGTGGGCTCTTCAGGCTCCGCAATAATATCCTCAGTTGGTACATCACCCATAATGTATTATTCTATCGTTCAGCACATTGATTCAAATTCAAACTGCTCACAAATCCTTTCTGTAAAAACACGGAAAGAAAACACATTTTTATATAATATTGAAAAGAAACAGATTAGTCATCAGATTTGGCATAAACCAAATGTGCAATTTAATATCCTTTGCCTAGCTTGTTGCCTATGAATGAACTGTAACAAAATCAAAATTACAAAGATCAACAATAATCGAATCTAGTGGCCACTTAAAAAAATAAGAACCACCGTATTGCCTGACAAAACCAAAACTAACTAGACTCAATTGTGCATTATAAAACTTTTTAATTTCTAAACAAATAAACGCACAGTGACTTAAAAACGCATTTTAATTTGTTGCTTTTCTGAATAGAACACGCACATTATAGCCAAAAAAGAAAACATCTAGCTGTATCTTACCGTTTAGCTAGCTTAACTGATAAGCTAACTATTCATTTATTTATCCCTTAGACCACTTGACGATTCCTTAACACAACTAACTACAATGGAACGAGGACGTGTCATCAATTCTTCTGCACTTCATGCGTGTGTTGCATTAGTACAGAAAGATGGACCTAAAATTGGTAAATTGGTAACACACTAAATGTACAAAAGTACACTACAACCAAACAATGTGTTATGCAAGTAATCGAGAATAATTAGAATTGGTATGATATGCGTTTATGTTATTTACTTACGTGAAGTTCTGTCCTGTCATCATACAACACCATATGATTTTGATCAGCTATGCATAAGTGTATTTGCATTTATACAAATACAACATGTAGATACAAATATTATTATGCCTTTAGGTTTTCGGCTCAAGGTAAGTAAAAGGATATCTCAGCTCTTTGTATTCCCCACATTCTCTCTCTAAATCAAGGGGGCCACCTACCATCTTCTATGCTTCATATTAGGTACAAATTCCCTGCATGTTGGTTAGAATGTTAGAAAACATCAATTAAATGCATATCCATCCGAGACGTTACTTCTTTTTATCATGCAAAAACGTCTATGACTAAATTGTCACATCTGCAATTCCGCACCTCATGAATACGCGTAACTAAAATTACAATAATTCTAACAAATACATTTTTTGTACATTTATTTTCCCATAATTTTTATTCAGGGGGTTTAAATATTTTAACTTTAGTACTATAAAATCTGCATCCATATTGTTAATATAAAATATGATTAAATTATTTTTCAGTAACTGCCAAGGTGCTGGTTATGATGGTGGTGACTATGATGACTGTGCGCAGAACCTGGCCCACCTAGTGCGTGAGCTGGGGTTTGAAAAAAGTCAACCAGAACGTTGAAATCATGTCGATCCAAAACCTCCATCAGCATAGGCACCTTGCTCTTGACATTGATGCCGTTGTACTTGTGTTTATCAATGTACAAGTCCGTTATCATTCCTGTGTGGTGAAAGATATTGTAGAAAAAATCCAATCAGTTGTCAGTGTTAAGTAGAGCAAGCGATATTTATTTTGCTGAAATGTAGAAATGTTACCGTAAAGGCGATCCAGATAAGATGGTTGCCGTTTGTGCGTGGCTCTCAGCTTATCAGCATTTGTCAGTATGTGTCTGTACTCCGGTGTAAGAACGTTTGCAACATCCGGATCATGAGCTTGTATTTCTTTCAGCACATCTATTAAGGAAACCTTGGTATGCAGAATTTACAAATAAGACGACATTAACGGTAACTCATGATATTTGACGCAAAATAGTTTTCTGTTCTGGTATCAACAGTATATCACTACCTGTTTTGATAGTGTTAAAAATCCATCTAATTTAGGTCTGATAAGCTGCAACGTGTGCAGAACACTTTCCTCGTTGAAGTCTATGTCACCAAGAAAATCATAAAACATGGTGTGTTGAACGAACAAACAAGATAATCATGAAGTTGTTGGGACAATGAGAGCCACTCACCACAATCGATTTCCAACTGAATTTTTTTCTTTGTCGCTTCTTTGGAAATACAGTCTTTCAGTATAGATATTGTCGACACGTTATCCGATTTAAACTCTGCTTCTCCTTTGCTAAAAACGATTTGGTAATTCCATATAAGGATGTAAATGAAAGTTTA
Organism: Orchesella cincta; assembly: GCA_001718145.1. Taxonomy (NCBI): domain Eukaryota; kingdom Metazoa; phylum Arthropoda; class Collembola; order Entomobryomorpha; family Orchesellidae; genus Orchesella; species Orchesella cincta. The sequence goes on from LJIJ01000599.1 coordinate 24,213, forward strand.
ATGGTATATAGTATGTGTTTTATAGGGAAATCTGATCTAACCTGTATGCACAATGCAATAAGGTGTCAAGAAACGATGAGACAAATGTTAAATTAGCTTCTCCAGAAGCAGGTGCCCTTTCCGGCATTTCTGGGATACAGTTTGAGAGCCATGAATGCATTTCTGCAACGCTAAAATGCCCTTTAAGCTGAAGGGTATTGTATGGCCTACAGATTTCAAAATGGATTGTGTCAAAATTAAAAGTATTCGTATTAGTAGCAGCAGCATCACCATTTACCACTAAATTGTAGCGTGGTTAATGTCTCAGTTGACTCTTTCTGCACATCGTTAATGAATACGAATGGATATAATATGCAATTACCTGTTTGGATCGAAAGCGTGGCATCTCACATGCAGCGACAAGGGCTTGATAGTGAATGATCTGACTTGACAGCTTTTAGGCTGAATTCTGGGTGTCACATACGCTTGAATTGTACCTTGTTGGCCTTCAATAGTTCGAAGTCTAACTTCAATCCTGGTAGTATTTGCCTGGCAGCGGAACGTCACTAGTAAGTAGTTTCCGCTCTGCGAAAAAAAAACCATTGTAGAATCAATGTCACGTATGCTAATATGAACGATATTTTTCTACCCCAATTTTTAATTTACATCGGGATCACATTGACTGAAACTGACAACAGCAGCATTTTTCTCTACATCCAACAAATCCACAGGTACATCGCTTTGAATTAGAATGGTGTCAATTGGAGACTCCACCTCTAGTGTCAACAAATACGACGCATCTTCTCTGTTTAAAACGAACTGAACGATGTTAATAACAATCAGCCAACTTTAGAAATTGTCCCAATTTTCAAAGCTGAAAAATTGAACGTTACTCGCGATGGAAAGTGAAGTACCTTTTCATTCATTGCAAACACTGGGACCGCTGAATAACCTCCTTGATTCCCTTGAGTCGCAGATTGATATTTATCTCTTTCCTGAACAACTTTTGCTTGTAACTCTTCAATTTCATTTCTAAGTTAAAAAATGAAGGTTTTTAAGTCAATGTGCAATTTCAGACAATTATGCGTATTCGTGTCACATACTTTAGACGAATAAGCTTTTGACGCGTGTCCTCTGAGATGCTAAAGTTCCCATCATCAACTCGAATTTTCTTGTCAGTTGTCTCTGTTGTCAGCCCAAAGACCCATCCTAAAAGTGCCGAAACCATAACTTTGTAAATTATGCATGAGTTGATGAGTCACATGTTAATGATATTTTCAAAATTTCTGTACCAGAGTATGTCACTACAATCACTTCTTCAAAACCATCATGCCCAAAGATACCTCCTTGTACACCAGTGATACTTTCGTTGCAACACTATTATAGCAATTCGTAATATAGGTTAGCTTAGCAATATTTTTTTGGATGCAAGTTCAGCATAAATTGCGCAAAACTTACATGACTAAAAATTAAACGGGGGGAAACACTCTGGTAATTTTCTGGATCAATAGCATACACGTGGATCGTCCCATCGTCAAAACCTGTGATAAGCTCTTTGTTTCCATCGGATGTGAGGTCAAAGAAATCCATGCATGTGACACCAGCATTGGCATCCGATTCAAGTGTCCAGCGCAAATAACCCTCCGAACTGTATGCAATTTATGAAAAACTTTGAAGCAGTTTGTTAAAAGAGTAAACGTATGTATATATTACCTAAGAATTGAGATGAGGCATAGTTTTCCATCGGAAGTTCCATACAAGAGATCTGTTCCCAGTTCACCTCCATCCCCAAACATTAAATGCAAGCATGTTGGTATTCCATCAATATTAACTGAGAAGTCCAGTTGCGCACTATTGAGAACTTTTAACGTTCGATCAGTGCATGCTAGTATTGGCATTAGCTTCCGTACCTGTATTAAGAGTGACTTTGTGCATATTATGAGTCGACTTTTTCTGATGACTTTCTACAAGTTTAAATGCTACCTTCTCAATAGGTAGTGCTATAACGCTAGTTATTTCGTCATCAGATACGTAATATCCAGCGTCTTGACAGTCTTCATATTGACTGAAAACATTCATTCCAGCAACCAGTAAGTGGCCACCCATAACGTGCCTAAGAATTAATAAATGTTTACTTTAGAGTTATAGTCTACCACAGCATCTCCACATCCTAAAGATATTTTATAGTAGTGACTTAATTACATGCATTTTATCGGCTCAGCTAGATTAGTATCAAACTCCAAGAATAACTTTCCCTTTTTGGTGAATCCTCTCACAATATTCCCAGCAGCAACAAATATTTTGTCTTTAGCTTTTGCATAAGGAATAGATTAAAGAAAATTCCGATTAAACTTTAAAGATAACTGTTTTTGACATACCCGAAGTTAGACTAGGTTTTGATAATAAAAAAAGGGTTAAGTTCAATTACCAACTGCTCCACCAAGCTGTAACGCAGAAATGGCTTGACTGAGCGGAATCTTGCATTGATAAACAGCTTCTACTTTGTTCCATCCAACAATCTGAATATTTCCCTCTCGGTTGGCGATTACCAGCTAAATGAGTTTTAAACCAGTTAGAACAACAGCAACAAGGATGCTGTACTGACAGGACTTAATACAGTAAAGTTTATAATTTACGATTCATTTAAATTGCACAACTATACCTTTTGTTGAATCTGGTCGTCAGTAAACGTAGGTAAAATTCTAATACAGTTTGGGAAAGACGAACCAACGTGAAGATAATCAACCCGTGATAAGGTTAACTCCATTGTTTAAATTGTAACAATGTAATAATTGTAGCATATAGAAGTAATCGCAGTACTGGTTGAAATCCTCAGGTTGTATAATGTATGGGATTCTATGCAATATACACCCCTATCCAGAATGAGAAAGTGCATACCAAAGATTAGTGTATTGTGTCATGTTTGTTTGAGCGTAAATGTAACGGGTTTGTTTTGTTTGGTAGCCATACAGTTCCTGGATACCATATTGATTTGCCCGTACTGCGAAGGTAAATCTTTATCGGAGAGTTTGCGAATAAGCCATAAAAACCATTTTCTTCTAACTTGGATCTATATGCAATCCATCATCTAACTCATCAACTCACTTGACGCAAATATGCATTTATCGTCAGTCTCGTTTTGATTTCGTCAACAATAATGATTTTGCATGAGAAAATTCAAGATGCAAACTTTTAAAGGTGTTAGAAACCTTGTGTTTTGTATCATTATTGATTCAGTATTACAAATTCTAGTTGTGCAAACCTTGTCAGAACCAACAAGATTTTCTGATATCCGTACATCGAGTTTTAGAGATGTATTATGCAGATAAGTTTTAATTATTTATGGAGTTTGAATCTGCAGGGATTCCAATAGTAATACTACAAGAAGTCATGCAATAGTACTGTACTAACAATGCCTCATCAAAAGCTTCTCACGTGGCGTCATAAAGTAAAAAATGAAAACAAACAAAGCGACAGTTTTTTAACATGCAGCAGCGATCATGACTTTGGTTACGCCTCAGCAAGCCTTTGGTTTAATAATTGAATACACGTGTGTAAAATAAATAATTACCCCATTATGGGATTTTGTAGGCACATTGTTTTCTTATGTTCTTTCACAATCTATTTGCTAGCATAATATTTTGGTCACTCGCTCGCAAAGAGATGTGCGCATGTATACCTATACAACCAACAGCCTTGACACTTTGGTGACTTCAGAATGATTGATTAAAATCATTCACGAAGACTACTCACATGGCAAATTATATAGTACCAGTAACATCTAACTAAATATCATTTAATGAAGTACGCCATAATTAACACCGTCTTTTCAAAACAGTCATAAAATTAAATTATGATGATGGTAACATGCGAATTGTTTTTACATGCATATAATCGTGACAAAAAACTACTCATTATAGTCATTATCATCCTCAAACTCAAAAGTTATGTCATGTCGTAAATGTCATGTACCTGAACTTTGTGTGCGGAATTGCGGATACTGGAAGAGGAAGCAGTAAAGAACGTGTCTGATTTCTCTTCGAATAAGTTTACGCTATACCTAATTCTTCAGCTCATTTTTCTGCTATAAGCTCATCTGAAGTTTTAGGCCTATATAAGAACTTGCTAGCTCGTGCTTCACTAGTAGTTGATTTCTATTCAATGGAGCATTCTTACTTTTAGTTTAATCATGAATACAGTGGCATTGATCCTCGTTTCACTTAAATACAAGAGCGGATATAAAAATAATCCTTAATTTGATTAGGAGATGGTAAGTTCGAGATTGAAATATAAATGTACCATAAAATGATTTATGAGGATATCGGTACTCAAACCAGTACATTAATATTAATATGAGAAGATTTAGGCATAAATGCTGCAGTAAATGGTAAAGATTTTACTTTCAGATTTTCATCCATTTACCAAACCAACCCATAAGAATTTTTCAAAACTCAATGAAGCAAATCACTCCACAATTCCCCAAAGGCAATTGATGAAAAGTGCAAGAGAACGCAGTCATACGTTACTTCCAAATTGTTAATGCAATTTTATACTTATCACTACTTGCATTTCACTACACTCCTTAATCGCTAGTCTCACCTGACTCTATTCAAGTTAATTTTAGCTTGTTAGCGTGTGTGTACAGAACTGCCCCTGGTTAGACGTGCTAGGGTATTATTAGAAATTAGAAAATGAACTAGACTTCCTCAGCCTTCGTTAGTAAATAACGTTTTTTCTTCTAAGGTATTTTTTTCTTTTCAATGTGTATTAGATAATGATTACATAATTCGTTAAAAATCGACAGGTATACAACCTGTAAAATCAAAGTGAACGTAAATGAAACATTTTTTGATTAAGTGTAAAATTAATCGCATTACAAAACACGTTTACAAAAATAGTGTTTAAAATGCTCACACATGACTTAAGTTGCAATGTTGTGTTTCTGCAATTCCGCATCACTTGAAACCAGTACCCTTTTGTTGTGCCATGCTTCATGTGATTTAAAAGATTTTTTCTTTTCAATTCATACAAACCAATACTTATTATTATCATGTTAATTGTAGAAGATTAAATATTTCAACAAATTTTCAGAGGTCAAGATTATGGCATTGACTTTAAAAAATTGCATTGCTTCTCAAAAGTTTCTATTTACACTTGCCCCATTCCGTATTCTAATCAAACAAAATATTTTTTATGATATAAGGAAAAGTGCAACGTGGTTCAGAGTCATGTACGTAAAGCATTTTCAGCTCAACTCTTGACTAAATATTGACATTACCTCGAATTTGCTTTTTTGAATGTGTAAATAAATTTACAATTCTACTTACAATTCAACAAGCGCGAGCTCATACAAGCATTAAAAACTAAACTACATTATTTATTTGCCCATTTACGTAGAAAGTAACAGTTTCATCAGCAATGCGCAACAAATTCTAATTAGAGAACTCGACGAAAGAAAAGAGCATGCACAAAACGATTGACTACTTTATAAGCTAATGCGAAGACGAGACTTGTAAAAAAGTCATGTTTCAGAATCCAGTTTTTGAGTGATTCGAAAAATCTCGATTTCTCTGAAATATCACCTTTGGTCACTTAATGGATGGTTTAAGACATTAGGCTTGACAGCTTTAAAAGTGAACCACTATATAACTATGTTACATTATTACTACAGCCATTTACAGCCAATAAAAAATTACGAGATTAGGTATCGAGGCAGAGGATACTGACTGAGGGAGTTCAAGGTAAAAAAGGCTTGGTGAATCATACTGTCATTCCTTTCAAACTCTCACACGACTAGGATGTAAGCAAACATTACGTATCAAAGTGAGGATAAAGAGGAAGTGACCACTTTTTTTTATTAGCATTGCTAATTTATATCTCAGGAATGGATGAAAGGAATGTTTTCGTTTTTCTTTAATGTCTTTACATTTTCTCATAAAATGTATGTATTTTTTCGTCGGAAGATGGATGACAATATGGGACTTAAAGGTCGTCGTCGGTTATTAGAAACTTTCATCTCATCACATCATATCACATTATGCACGAAATTGTTATTAAGATTGCCAATTTTGAACTACCGAATGATCTATCAACAGCGTAAGAATGGTCACCTTACAATTTCAAGTGCAGAACATGTTCTTACCCATCATATCATATCATTTACCCCTGACATTCACAGTCAAGAAAATTACAAACTTGATTGCATCTCTGCCTCTGTATAATGAACGCATAGCCCGTAAAAGCCAATCATTTGCCCACTGATTACAATAGTAAATACTATGTCAATATAGCTCTTTTTATGTTGTGATATACATGACGTTTAGCACTTGTTAACGATTTATGAGTCATCACCACCTCTGGCATCTTGCCGGCACAGGGACAACAATATTTTTGAAAACATGGTATAATAGCTTTATTATCAAGGAGATGATCTAACGGCTCGTTGAAGTCGCTTTCGCAATTTGCACTTAACCCTGTCTGACTACAATTTAGCTCCGTCAAATAATCGCATCGAGACGTATTAGCATAACAATTCAGTCCAATCCACGTGCTAAACCCTTTGTCATGTATATTGTGGGAACGAAACGATTTCGTAACTAAAGAGTTGACATTTAAAATTAAAATGTTATCAATGTAATCGTTGTTGTTGCTGTTGACCGTATCAAGTCTCATTTAAGGATTAATTCATTATTAAAAACAGATAACACATTCTGGATTGCTCAATCCGGTTGAGTAATCAGGGTTGAAAATGATAATGAGAGCATTTTTCAAAAATACTGCTGTTTAACATAATGTATAACTTTTGCGGATCGAGTTTCGAATCAATTTAGATCATCTTTGATGATAAAAGAAACACCTTATTATAGACACAAAGCAATTAATATTAAGTGATGCAACTACTGTTAAACATGAAAAAACCTTTGCAGAAATTAATATTAAAACTTTGGCTAGTAATTGTGGCTACGTTTAATGTAGCAATGGTTTAAAGATGATGTATGCTTGTAAAGTAATTATGAGTACAAGATATGGTATCTCGGTACAAATTATAGTATCATTATCTTGAAAATCTCGTATGGCATGGCCTAGCTGTAGTGTACCAACTGTTTATACGGTTCAAATCGCATTGTAGAGAGAAAAACAAAGTGAGCACTCCTCTACTCCTCACTCATCAACAATAATGAGGTTCATAAAGCTATCCTTTTGACTGCTTATTATTTGACCAGGTTTAGTGCTAATTCCGCTTTAAAAAGCAAGGTGAACCAAGCCGAGATCTGAACATAAGGTTATAATAGCACTGCAATATATCTGCAGAGCAGGACTAATAATCATATTTTTATGCTTACCACTTCATATCAGAAGGAATGGAATTTGAATACGCAATATAAACCTCACACTTCGTGTTAGCATGTACTTGTATGAAAAACTATTATTGATATTAGAATGATAAAAATATGTAATCTCGTAATATTTTGAGAAAAACAATGGGTAAATTCTGCATGAATTTTCAATTCTCAAAAAATATTGTAAACACCACTACAACATGTATTTATGTAATCCATATCAATTCAATATTAATAAATATCTCTAGAAGCTACAAGCTACAACTATACGAGATAACCAACATACTATCCCATACGCATATCATGGGAAGTTATTAGATGATTTCGAATTGCAATACAATATGTAATGCCACAAACAATGTGCTATGTAAGACTAAGAAATATGGATTAATACACGCCTGCAGTGCTCACAACCGGTAACTGTAGCTGACGTTTAAGTGTTTTTTTGCATTTGTTACAGAAGGAGCAAAGTGATGCATAACCTGAATGAACGCAATAAGCGTATTATTGAATGAAGCCGACAGAAAAGTACAGTGGTTGGTAGTGCCCTTAATTCCCATCCATCTTCTTACACAGTACCTGAATAAGCAGCTGAACGCTTTGTTGATTGAGAGTTTGAAACTCAGCCAGATATTTTGCACTAGGTTAGTAGTAACAAGTGTGAGCATTTATTGTTTCAATGCTTTCGCCGACATGAGTATAGTATATACACATGTAACATGTAATTTTACAGGCTACCGTGTAGGTACAAAGGTTGTAGTGTTGTAGTGGTATTATTATGCTAACATTTGACTTATCATGTGCGCGTGGGCTCTGCACAAATGAGTGATCCGTATGAATATTTTATTCCCTGGGATCTAACAAAGTCTTGATTTGACTAGTAGCGTGGTGGTAGGTGTTGGGTACGTTTTGAATTTTTACTCCATAAGATTCCCTAGAATAGTCGCGATACACATTTTTGTGTGATCGAGCCGATATAATCGGTCAGTTAAGTTTTGTGGGGCTGTCATAGTCATGGGCATTGGGAAGATCAGTATTAGATATTAGTGTACAACTCACCACAAGCCGCATCATTTACATTAATCACGTAATGATCCTTTGGATTACAAGCGTGATACATACTTTGCATATTTGATATTATAATAATTTTCTTAACAAGTGTGTAGTTCTCAAAGAGTCGTGTGCGAGCATCATGTAAACAAACAAGCCTTTTAATCTATTCAGCTTCTTTTTTTTGATTGTGAGTAATCACAAGATGGTTAATACGTGACATTCAACATTGAACTTCACTAGTTCATATATCATTTCATTGAACAAGACAAAAACTGATTATTACATGACAGTGCTATACTAGAGGAGAGTGAAGATGTGCATCGGCACCACTACAACTTTCATGGCAGTTGGTACGCATACTCTTTAAATTTTCTGACAAAACGGGCAAACTTTGTTGGGTCACTAGCCACTTAGCTTTTGGTGTTCAATCTGACTGCTCAACAAAACGACAGCTGCACACATAAAGGGCTTTCTTGAAGTAATGAAGCCAGCGGATATAAAGTTGAGATTATGCTCATAGAAGTACAAATTACTTAAGAACTGCTGAAGATTCACAAGAGTTTTTGAGCAACCACAACCGGCTCTCAAAATTGACACGAACGAGTCGTGGTATACCATTTGTGAAGAAAAGTTACGTGAAGTACCTACTATATAGTGTTGTCACAGTAGGAGCTGTCTCACAGATGCCATTTGATATCACAAGTGCTAAAAAGGAATAAAATGGTTTTCATTTTTATTCAAATCAAAAAATTTGCATGATGCGGAAAGTGAGATTTTTGTGTATTTCTGTGTGAAAGCTAAAACTTCCTGGCAAGTGCATTTCCGTTGAGGAGAGTCTTTGTCTTCTAATGAGAGATGACCAGTTTTTCTGAATAATTAAAAAGTGTCTGTTTACTGTTAGCGTGTTGTGAGCATCAGTATCAGTTTGACCAATTGTGCGAAAAACTTAAGTACACACTACTTGTGTGATTCGCTGCAATTGTAAATTTTTGTTAATGCAAGCTAGTGAAAATGTCTAGAACAAAGTTAGCAGTTTTAAGAATTTTCACATGGGCTACACTGCTTGCAGTGCCGGGGTGCATTTTGGCCTCGACTGATTTAACTCAACTGCAGAGACCAACTGGACGCGTTTCACTGTTCAGTTTTGAGCGAGGTCATCTCCGAACAGTTACCGATGGGGTGGACGCGGAAGTGGTTCTTACCATGCCACCACGCTACTTTGAAGCTTACTTGTTTGAATGCAATGCAACATATCCGGTTCAGTGGGCTTACATTGGAGAAGCCGTAAGAAATCTTAACTTTAGTTTTGGTCATTTAGGTTTATGCATGCGAGTTGATCACAACCGGAAATTGTCTTTGAATGTTTTGAATTAGGCACCTGTTGTAACCGCAGATGTGGGTAGATTCTTCCGAGATTTTTATGATGTAAACACGTACACATATCAAAGCATTTTGCTCATGTATTCTCTTCAAGAGATGCAGTCTGGAAGGTACATTTGTCGAGGAGCCAGCAAGGAACATGACAAATTGGCCATCAGCTACGATGTTTTTGTTCCTGGTAAGTTTTTAATCAAAACTGTTGAAGCAATCCTTTTAAATATAGATAGATGACTGAAAAGCACGCTATTGCTATATGCATTTACTTGATGATCCACTGAACTCATTTCCCATTTTAAACCTACCAATTTCGTAAACGATGTGACATGCATTCCTCAAAGCGTTTTTTACGTGACAATTTGCAGTCTATAACCAAGCAAGTGACAGTTGTTCGCAGTGCAGTTTCATGATATTGGCTCTGCATTTAATGTCTTGTGTTGTAATTTTTGCGAGGATTCCATTCATATTCATGTATATTTTTCTCATACTATCTTCAAAAAGTTTTGATGTATCAGATAAGCCCCGTAAAATGTGCAATATTTCGCATCGCATGAATGTATAGGACTGCAAGGCACACGCATTAAATGAAGTCGGCTCGTCTTTTGCTCTTTGCAAATAACCATATTAACAACAATAGGCACGTTCTTGAGAACTTGTCATTTATGTGCAGGGGAAAATGGTGATATTAAACAATAAAACAAGTTGTATCTCAGCTTGTCATCTTTTTATTTTAAGACTTGTTCACACAACAGAAGCCTGAAGCATGTGCACTTAACATTGGTTGCATAATTATATGGTTCACACACTGAGAGACAAAAAAATGAGATTATTATTATTGAAGTTTTGCCCGTAACATCACACATATAAAACTAAGGACAGAATGAAAATTAGGACGTTCAGTGTGATATATACGACGAGTGCACTAGACACGGCAAAACAATGCATTCTTCTTAATGACCACAGGATGCATCCCCGACAACTGACACCTATATATTGTACTTGCATTTAAATGCTATGTTAATGCTACGTTAGTATGGCAGGGGCGTGAAGTTAAAGGGTGAAAAATCAGGATGTAATTTGCTAAGTATGTAGGTTCATTGAAATAACCGTGTCATTTTCAATGATCTAATGAAATATGTATGTCTTTACCACATCGATATGAAAAAAATGACTCAATAAAAACCTATTTATGACATCATAGGCAATGGTACACAAATCTTGCTCTCAACATCCGAAAAGAAGCTGTTCGTTCCCGAAAATAAAGAACACGCGTACATTCCATGTGGTGTTTCTGACTCAACGGCCGTGGTGAATTTGTACCGAGGAAATCAATGGGTTAGTTAGGAGCACAGGAATATTTCCTATAGCGAAAATCAATGTAATATGCTTGAATTGGATTTTCTGTGTTTAAATAGGGAACATTCTATCCAGTGCCAGTAAATGGATCCATTACATTCAATGCCAGGAAAGGATTTAAAATTAAGTTTAAAGACTTTCTTGACCCATGGGGCACTTATTTATGTGTTGTGGCAAATAACAAGAAGAGGAGAAAAGTGCATCTTATTCCTGAAAGTAAGTCCAACTTTCAAAAATTAAATTCGAAAGTCATCATAAGATTTTAATTTTAATTGATTTTGAAGGTGTAAAAGCAAAATATGACTTGATCGGAAACGGTCACGTGAATGGAAAAATTCCAGTCTATTTTTCTTATGAATACGAGTACAACCGCGTACTTTGCTGCACCGGAACCAACTTTTTACCTAAACTACAATGGGCGGGCTGTGGGTCCATTTTGGATTGTCAAGTGAAAAGCGCATGTTTTGAGGAAGATCGTTGTGAGCAACGTTTGGGAAATAGCGGATATAACCCGCTAAAGTGGATCGACCCTGGGCCACTTCCACCAGGTTGTTCAGGCTATCGCTTACGAGATGATCCCAATGGGGATTTTGGCTTATTCAAATGCTCCACTCCCGGAATTGCTCAGTATCAGCCGTACCTTTTAAATCGCGGAAATATATGTAAGTGAAACACTGCAATTATTGATTTTATCCAAATAAGGGCAATGAAAAGTTTCACTTGTTAATGCCGAAAAATGTGAAATGATGCTAACTTTTCACATCCTGTCATAAAGTAGAACATTTCTCAATATGAGTATGCAAAAAAGCATCCTTAATTTTATTTTCTTTCTCGTTTTTCAATAGTCCTTGATTTTGAAAAGACTCCACCTTCCGAGATGATATTAACATTGCAACGCATCAGTCCTGAAGGACCTTCTTTTGTGGGTGACGAGGTTGAGTTTCACTGCAACAGCACTCGATTTTACTTCTCATACGGGATACGCTGGGGATGGGAAAAACACAGTGGGCAGATTGATTTCGTGGATGATTGTAAGTACAAAAAACCATGGCATGACATTGTTACTACTACAAAACTGACAACTGAAATGAAGATGGGAAAGAGTTGAAGGAGTACACTTCAAAATATCCTCACGTTCGCATTGATGGTCATCATCATAATAAATGAAGTGGCAGTGGGCCACACTACATTAAGGGAAAAAATTCCACAAAAAGTGGCTCATGCCACATTAGCAAAAATGCTTTCCCAATGCATTCAAACTGAGATATTGAGGATATTTAGTAGAAAAAAAAATAGTTTTTCTCATAGATTGCTAATATTTAGTGTGTATGTTCCTGTTGAGACTCTTTGTACTGATGAATAATGATTCCAAAAACTAGCTTTCAGTCAGGTAGACATTGACAATGAAACTTTGAAAGAGTTGGGAGCAAAAACCGCGACGAGTCTTGTGTCCATCAATTCGTATGCAACTAAAGTACTCACTCATCATGTTGTGTAAGTATAAAAAAGCAGTTCAGAAATTAAGTTTCATTATTCCTCAAATAATGAGCCCAACTCAATGAGGCAAAGTCAGCCGGTCAAAAAACAAAAACCAGAATTTATCTCAAGTAATTTTAGACTCGTTAGCTAAGCTTTAAGTTCTCGTCCATCTTAGGAGAGTTGTAAGAAGCAGAAGCACCGCATCTTATTGACCTGATCTGATGATGCTATTGTTTGCTAGCACAATTTGATTGTTTAATCCAAATGAATCGACTGCTTTTGAATAATGAAACTGATGCAATGAATTTAGTAGAATTGAGTAATTCCTAGACGAATTTCCTATAACCTGGTATGTTTGACCCGTAAAATTTATGCTAAATAATATGGTTAAATAACGAGCACAAAGCATAACATGTAATGGTAGACCTCATGTCATGAAAACTTAAACTGAGGGAATAATATTTTTTCGTAATTTGTCCAAACAGTGGCAATAAAGTTTCCTTGCAAATTTTAACGAGAATATTTATGGCTAATTTAGAAAATTTAAAATGATAATGAACAGTCTACCGTGATGAATGTGAGGATGATTGAATACTTGTATCCGATCAGCAGACTCCATACATGTCTGCATTATATGATACCATTTCTTCCTTCATTCATTTCAGTTTTTAGCTAACCTAATGCAAGCAGCAAAGAAAACCGCTGAGAGTCATGCAATCTTGATTACTGTGGGCTAGAAAATGATTAAACTGCAAAATAATGCAGGCTTTTAGCACCAAAACCTTACCATAAGTAGTTCTGACCATTGATGAATTTGATGATGTGAAACATTTTTCACTTTTCGTTTGTATTGTTGTAGGCTAAATAGTGAAATCGAGCAATGATCCTGAAAATTGTCTATTATTACATTCTCTTTCCTTTATAGCTACCGTAATTCGCGACAAATACAGTGTGAAGGGCCATAGACGCAGGACTACTTTCAAAATCCCACACTCCGATATCAAATCCATTATATGCTTTGTACCAGTTGTTAATTCAGCTACGGAATGGAGAACTGTATCTTTACCTGTTGTGATTGCAGGTAAAATTTCCATAATGCAATAATTAAAGCAAAGTGAAATGATCATTATGTTTTATCAAATCTTGGTGTTCTTTTCAAACAGATATAAACGTCATCAACAACCAAAATCCGACACCCAACGTCATTGACCTCGACTCCCTAACCTACCACACGGACTACGATACAGCAAACCCAGCTCCGGTGCAGCAACATCAACAAGGTATTCAACAGCAGCAGCAACAACAGAATCACCATCAACAGCCCCAACAACATGTTGATTTGCAGACGTACAATGGTGCCAATGCACCTAATCAAGAGTTCCAACAACCCGTAACAACTTCTGGGGAACAACAGGAAAATCCGAATTACTACAAATACTCTCATGAATCCTCCGACTATCCAACCGCCAACATAGTCAACTCGCATCCAAACAACGTACACCCCATTCCACAACCGCAACAAGTCGACATTTATTCACCAGCTGTAAATGCGCAAGCAGCTACTCCAAGCCCGACCATTGTATCTATTTCAAGATCTGCCAAGAAAACAAAAAGCACCAGTAGTGCCAGTAAAGCTGGCCCAGTTTTAAACCCCGAGGTTCATTATGATCCTCTAGACAGGGATTATAGCTCACTGTATGACTCTTTTGAGCCTAGTCCAAGTAGCAGCAGCAATACAAATAGTAAACTTCACGGTAAAACTCATCATCATCATCATCAGAAGCAGCATGTCAGTCAGGATATGAAAGTTCCGACTTCACCAAGAACATCAAGACCAGCTAGTCATCATCCTCTAACATCTTCAAGACGACCATCCCAGAGCAGTAACAATTATCGTGATGAACATTTACGCGAAAATTCTGCTAAATCGCACGGTAGTTACAAACAAGAGGATCAATTTGGAGTTGACATGCGACTTTCACTTCCTTTCAAGGCAGCTATTCCTAGCAGAAGTAGACATGCTCATGGTAGTAGCAGCAGTAGTAGTAATTATACAACAATTCGCGAGAGAGACCCGCTCACAAGAACACATAGCAGAACTCATAGTAGAAGCCGAACCACTTCGAGGCGACCTTCATCATCATCATCATCCTCACCTGCTCATTCGCAATCTTCATCACCTCGTCATAATAATTATCATGATTATCCTAATCAACCTGAGAAAGAGATTACTGTGCAGGACTCATACAGTCAGCATGTTAGACTCTCATTACCATCCAACAGTGTTAGCACAAGACTTCCAAAACTGCAAAAAAGTAGTCGAAGCCAGAGCCGAACTCGTCAACAACAACAAACTCATGCAGGTCAGGGCCATGGTAGAAGCCATAGCAGTAGTAGCAGCTCAAGCACTAGCAGCCATCGCAATCCTGACTATTACTATACTGATGATTCCCCAGTGGAAATCCAAACTCCACGTGCAAAAGCTCATGATTTATATTCCAGCAATAGCCGCTATCGCCAACACCACCACCGCAACAGCCATCATCTCAGCACTAGTCAACCAAAGGATATCTACAGAGATACAAGCGCCGAGCCAGAGATCCATGTATCATCACCCACGACATATCCTCGGAGAAGGCCTTATTCAGAAGATTTGAATTCACGGCCCACTTCCCAATCGAATATTTATGGAGATCATCCCAAGCAAAGCAGCAGTAGCAGTCATCATTATCATTCTCAACCGCGACATTCTTCTCAAACTTCTCAGCCTCAGCAGCCACAACATACAATTCGGTATCAGGAGCGAGATCGAGATGAGGAAAATTATAAATCTTCCGGAAGACACTGGTCACGGTCTCGAGGTTTAAAATTTAGCCCAGACACAGCTGCAGACGCCTACGAGCTCACATCACCCACTGCCAGACCTGCTTACTTCATGTCCCATAATCAGCTCCCGCAACAGCAGCAGCTTAATGGGAATAGTAATGAGTACATAAATGCGGATATGGAGTTGAAACGATTGCAGCCATATCGCACCTCCTCGCGACCTGCGACTGTCAAGACGAATAATAATTCATCGGATATTTTGCATAGCGTCAGTATTAGCATAAGTAGCAGAGTAAGTCATGCATATGATGATGAAGATGAAGTAGCACAAGCACAAGTCCCAGCAGTAGCTCCACCGTTGGATCAAAATGATGCTGCTAGCAGAGCTGACAGTGAAGCTCATGAAACAGAAGACTATGACATTTATAGTCCCCAGCATACTAATTACAAACCTACAACAACTGCCACCACTAAACAAGTTGTGCCAATTCAATTTTTCCATGTAAAGCCAACGGATGTTAGCTCATTCCAGCCGGCGAAAAGTATAGTGGATGAGGACGATGATGATGAGCTCGGCTAATGATAATTTCAACTGGGTTATTTGCTTAGGAATTTTAAATGCTATTTTTACAAACGTATTTACCTCCAACCATAATATTAGAGAATTATGAGCATATAAATACATTTTATTTTTATAGCTTGTATATGAACTGCCAGATGCAAAAGTAACTGAAGGGAAATATTATAGCGTAATAATAATTAGTTTTTACACCTGAACCATAACTCTGCACCGTACTCAATGATATTTAATGTATGTTTGCGGTTACATTGGTTTCATGACTGATTTTGCATTGCAATGTACTTTTACCAATCTAAATGTAAGTTTTATTTAAATGTTATGCTAATCTTGTAAATATCACATTGTTCCTTATTGACTGTTCATAAAATGCATAATATGGCAGTTGCGTATGTCTAATGATAATGATTTTTGTATGTTTGTGTGGAGTATAATTTTGGAATAAAGTGGATTTAATGCTCCGTGAAATTTTTATGTTTAGGAGAATTTATTATTGAATATTGATCACTTTTTAGTTAAGTATGATTTTCTTTTGTTAATAATTTAGTTGCATAAAAACACATTTAGGTGTATGTAACACATTCTTGTCTAAATCTCTTGTGTAGATTTTCCTTACAGAAAATAGTTATAATCTATAATATGTAATCCAAAAATAGTGGGTTGGAAGCTAAGATGTTATGTGTGTCATAGATATCTTTATATCATATCGCACAACAGCATCATACACCAATTTGTAGTAGTCTACCAGTGGCACATGCTAAAATTATGCATTTTCACGATCAAAATCATAAGGTTGAGTCATTGAATGCTAAATCGATAGATGAGCACAGAGAAACGCATATATTAATAATACACACTAACATGAAATGATCCTTATATCCAAGTCAAACGCCAGGCAGGCCAGACACATGTGTATGTACATAGTTTTTTATTACTGCACATTAAGAGTAACAGCCTCAATCCTGATCTCATATTCAATTCTGCATAATGACGTCAGTCTATTCTTACTCTCGACTCTGTTTCTGTTTAGCTAGCATTACGCTGCGCTGCATCAAATTTGTATTCTGCAGAAAACAACTGCTGCAAGCCTTTTCAAGATGTTGTTTTACGTACATTCTGCTATAGGATTATAAAAAGGGAAGGTAGAAGCCTGTACTCACACTCAATTGAATCATGAAGATAAACTACATGGGATGCAATTGCAATCTGTATACAATAAGTAGTAACATGAACTCTTACGGCATTATCATCCCAACTCGGCTATGATGCTACTTTTCCGATTACATTTAGCAAAAAAAGAAATAGTCAGTAGGTCAAACGCGGGGTATATTTTTGTACAAACAATTAAAACAACGCCAACGGAGTCAATTTGCCTACATAGAAATAATGCATAATGTCTGGAAGCCCAGAATAGAAGTTTGTATGAGCCAAATCAACGAAGGACATTACACTACTTTTGGTCTAGTTTCGGTGCATATAATATAGGACAAAAATACACAGGTTTTTTTTTCCATCTTCCCTTAACCAAAATCCTGAATTACGGAAAGGAAAATGGTTCAGATGAGTCAAGATAAAAATGAACTCATTGCTGGCCAACCTTGTGAGAAACCGAAACGAAAATAGTAACTGCCATTAAACCAGATATTCTCTTGATGATGATCATATCATCATCCTATCCTATAATCTATAGAGATGCATGAAGATGCAAACAAGTTTGGTTAAGCATATTTATTTTTGCGTAAAGAGAAGAAAAACCAGTGAGCACTGCCACTAGCTACCGACCGAGCCAGCTATGGCCACTTTTTATGCATTCAAAAGACGTAACGTCTCATAGTCTCATATGATTCCATTACTATCTTAGGATGAAGAATGTGGTAGATGCAGACTTCGTATGTTTTTACAAATCTACACATCGTTCTTGGCGAAAAGCACAGCAAAGTGTGGACATGACACACATTCAACGAGAACGTCTTTGCACATAGTATCTTGCCTCTTAGTGCCGATATAGAAGCGCATATTTTTCATACTGCCCAGAAGCAATAAGCCTTTTTTTATTCTACGTTATAAAACTTTTTGAATGTCATGTATACACACACAAATATTTTTTTGCGGACGCAGATTGTTCTTGCTCAATTTGCTCCAAACCATTAGGAAGACGAAATCGAAGGTGTTCTAGTGCTTTTCCCTTTTAGCTGTTTTCCTACAATTTTTCATGGTAAAAAGGTGTGCTATAAAAATTATTGCAAATTGCCACAAGGAAAATCCAGATTTTCTAAGACATTTAATCGGTGCTTTCGAGAACCATTGCGTAAATATATACGTTCTCTAATGTGTTGTGAAATATTGTTCCTCTATTTCCGTACCATTTTCCATGGTCATCCGTTTAAAAAATGTACTTCGATTGAATGGAATCAGGAATTCCACTTCAAGACTAAACTCTCATCATCCAAGTTCCGCTTATGTGTATGTTAAAATCAAAACTATGACTTATAACCTCTTGGACATTTCATTAGGGCTCACGTACTAAGGATATAATCATCATCATCATCATCATTTGATAATGATATTTGACTCGTTCATGCGTAAACCTTTGAAATCGAATTGGTACGTCAGAGTGAGAGTGCAGTGAGTATACTTATTACTAAAAAGCCGGTTTAGGGGAATAATAGCAAACATTATAAGACAGTGCCTGGTCATGGCCACATACGCATACACACATTGAAGTGCTTACCTGAAACCACAACAAAAACTGAAGTGGGCGAATGTAAATTGTATGGTGATTTCATATCATTACATTGAATTTAAAAAACGAGTGCAGTGCATTCCTCAATTCGATCAAACTTACCAACCGCACATTTACAAGCCACATAAAAAGTAAACATTGTCCTTTAGAAAGGAAGAATTTTTTTGAAGTGGATTATTGGGATGTACCACTGAACTCAAATTGAATATGCTATAAACACATATAAGCTGTGTAATTGAAGTTGTTATCAATCAGCGTACATTACGCTATAACCGAGTTTTCCTTTTAATATCACTTACGCATACGAAAGTATGTTTCTGTGTATGAAATATGGACTACATTTCTCCGACCATAATATTATGTGCTAGTAAGTGAGTAGCAGCAAAATTGCATGCCTCTCAACTCAACTCAGACTCAATACATTCGATTCCGTCTGATGTGTAGTCTAGCTTCGGCTTGGGTGCTGTGCCATCATCATCTCAAGTTTTTGCTATATGCAGCTGAATGTTGCAGAATATTATCATATGTATCACGTTCTTGATTTGTGTGCAATGCACCAATCCTCTTCCTTTTAGTTCACACGTTGCGTTTCACTTTGAGGAAGAATATTATGATATTCACAGTTGAATCATATCATCATCATGACCACCAGGAATGTGTGAGTGAATGTTGATGATACATACTCGAGCGTGCAGTACTGCTGCGGTCTGTACATGTGGTAGCTGACAACCTTTGCAAAAAGTGAGCGTCTTCAGAAAACCAAAGCCAAAAGCGTTGTTGTAGTGTGCAACCTATAACACTGGTTTGACTGTAATATGAAAATCTGGTGTATATCTGCATGAGCAACGTGATGATGAGTTCCATTTTCATAGATATTTTTGTGCAAGCGAAAAAACACTTTTTTTGTTGCGATATCGAAACGAGTCTTGTGTTGCACTTTAGTTACTAAACAATGGGGAAGTACTGTAAAAAGTATAAGTCGTGCTGAATCCATTGACGAGAAGTTGAACTAGAAATCAAAATCAAATCACAGTCATATCAAAGAAGTAAAAGCAAAAACATTTGCCGGTGTCCCTTTTATAATCAGCGTTGAATTACAAAAATTGCTTTTTGCCCAACCGCAATAAAGGTGTATCCTTGGTGGACAGACAAGAAGCGAAATTTTAAATTAGCAAATCCCTTTATCTCCAAACTGATTAAAAAACTATTTACCTACAAAACGTGATATATGCAAATGCATACCTTGCAACCCTGCATGGAACAGAGGATGTGAATAGTTAAAAGTGCGAATTCCGAAAACTGTTCAAGTTTTAACATTTTTTAATTTGTGAAAATATGGACCTATACAATATTCCGGGTAGTAGTAACTAAACGGGAGAACTAAAGGATTTTTATTCATTGTGTTGTGTGAGGAACAAACAAGCAAGAACTTGGAAGCAATAGTGCCAGTGGTTTGAAAATCGATCTACATTGATACATACATACATAAATGAGGCAGACAATGAGAGCGAGTTGATAGAAACTTGAAATGCAAGTGTAGTAGTAACCCAATTATAACATGTACAATGTTCATGTAAAGTCATCAATGTGTTTTGCGTGAACTTGTGTGTAAACTTTCACTTTCAGATTGTACTACGTGGTAAGTACTTTGACTTTAAAATTAATAGGTAAATGTCCTGGCCAAAGTTAATCTAATTAGTAATTAAATACTAATCCTTGATAAATTGATATTCCAATACCTCATGATGTGAGCAAACTTTGATCTGAGAACAGAAGGTGACGTGAACCCTTGATATTGTGACATTGGTCGGTCTATGTGTGCATAGTGTGAAGCTTGTTATACATTGGTAGGTATACGATAGTTACATCAGCTATACATATACTAGCAGTCATGCCGTACAAAATATCGATTTCTCTGGTTTCTATCCGGTTTTATGACCTTGCTCATGGCCAGGCAATTCCATTTTCTGGGAAACATTGGAAATGTATGCATTGCGGGTTCTCTCTTTGTGTAGACACAATAGACGCAAGCCACCTCTGGCCCTGTCTAAATTATTATACTTTCTAAGCGTAAAAGGAGATGATGATGTGGGCACATGTAATGTCTTTTACTTGCTATTCATACTTT
Source organism: Orchesella cincta (assembly GCA_001718145.1). Classification (NCBI taxonomy): domain Eukaryota; kingdom Metazoa; phylum Arthropoda; class Collembola; order Entomobryomorpha; family Orchesellidae; genus Orchesella; species Orchesella cincta. Next base: position 45,071 of record LJIJ01000599.1, read on the forward strand.
TCCATGATCCTTTGGTTGTAACGCATTCCATAGTTAGTAGTACTGGTTTCTTTGTAGTGGGATAATGAAATGAAAGTAATGGAATAACTTTCGCTTAAATGACCTCCATCATCCATCCATACGGTCGAGTTTCGAGTCCTGGTTTTTAGGCTACGGGGTGTGTTTGCAGAAGGATTTTTGGCTGGTGATGTAGTTTGCATGAAAATTATTTTTGCATAAAAAACTTTGTAGTTTGGTTTGGTTTTGGTCGAATTAAAGGGAAAAAATCAGGTCGTATCTAAACGATATATATATATATAATGTACGTACTCGTGTCATATTATTCCTGAAAAACTATGCACTTACATTAAAAGCATGAATCACGATAGCGTATTGACTATATATATTATACTATCGTTTCCAATGTACTCAGGCGGAAACTTGTCAACAGAGCCAAATGAAGAACATTATTTTTTCAAAATTGCTTTGTAAATTACCTACACATTGAACGTTTTTTTCTTCTTCTGATAGTCAACGTCAATATAGGAGAAAAATGTTTTTGGGCAGGCAATTCATGTAAATCTCTTCGTTAATGCAGTGGAAAGCGATGTAGTAAAGTAGCAAGATATATTTAAATGTATCAATAATTTAAAACTCTACCACAATAAAGTTATGGAGCGATATTAATATCGCCTCTCATTAATTTACGTTACAGTAAATATGTCTGTTTGAATTTCCAACGCTGGAACTGTCGTAAATTAATTGATGTAAATACTCAAGGATAAACAGACACACAAACTGGTACGAAAGTAGTTTCTCCTGTTTCATCAAATTGGAAAAACTCACGTTTGCGTGTGTCCTAGAAATTGAGTCCCTTAGAAAGTAAGCATGAAACAGGAATAAATGCATGTTGTGTCAATAATTTCATTACGTATTCCAATTCCATATTTTCTTCCACACATACATAATACATGTTATGTACTGACATGTGTAAAGCTTAGGATTATTAGTGCTAGTACATGTTGACCTGGTTCTGCTTTTGTTACTCGTACTTTTCTACTTGACGTGCAATATTCTATGTTGTTATTAGCCTGGAAAATTCAGGTGACAGTTGGTTTGGCCTTGTTGGTCTTTAGTCTTCACATTTGTCTTTGCTCACTCGGTTGAAGAAAGTCGTTGAAGATGCTACGACCACAACCTTTTGGCATCAGAGTGGGATCGATACAAATCCTTGTCTTACCTTCCGGTAATTCTGCTTTTGGTGGTAAAAGGAATAGAATAGAATGCTGTTGGAATAGAATGAATGTGTTTGTGCATTACTCACAAGTCTCATTCCATAACTTATGCACGATGATGTAGCATATAGTTTTTGTGATATATGATTATAACTTAGCATGACTCAGTAGAAAAGAATTTACTTCTTTCGGATAGATTCAGATATGACTCATCTACTGTAGTAACATGATATGAACCGAGCCAATACCAATTGAAGTCTTTGTAGTTGATACCCGCATTTCACATTAACATTGACGAGAGTGGAGTTCAATATAGGTTTATATGTTTACAAAAGTAAAGCAACTTAGAATATAAGCATATATGATGATTTCTCTGTAGTCTTGAATCACTTCATCTAATTCAATTGTTTTTCCCAATCGATAGCTTATGTCATGGCAGGTCTGGCAAGCTTACAACTAATAACAAGCTTCGTTAAATAGCATTAGATTGATCCTTAATTCTGGTAATTAGATCTGCACCAAAGTGTTTACATAAAAACCATCATCTACACATTTACTTACTTTCATATATTAGGGCATTCTTTTGAAGAAAAAAATTATACTAGCTTAGACATGTTAGTGGACGACAGTTGCAATACATTCCTTTCTGCAAAAGTCTATTTTCAATCTGATTTGAGTTTATTTGATTGTGAATGCTGGTTTGAGTAGCAAACTTGGTGCTTGAGCAATCAAATGTCCAAACATTAACATTGAAGTCGATACGGACGAATTTATTTATTTCAACACGAGTACCAGGGCAGTATATGCACATATATTCAAGATACTTACCTGCTTATCTAACTGTTAAAACGGTTTGAGGTAGATTCCTCTTTGTATTTATGCATAGCAGCTTCAATATATTTTCTTGTCGGAATCAAGAATCGAGCATGTGTTGCTTTAATACAAATGAAAATACATGGGAGTAATCTCATTAAATCCAAAGATGGCAACTCCTAAATTCCTGTCTGGTTAGATCACTGAAACCGTTTTATTCATTTATTACCCGAACTCCTTATTTGCAGTCACCCTTGATTCAGAACAGAATCAGTTCAAGTTTTGAATGACATCATCATAATCGTAGGATGTTTTCCAAAATCATAAAAACCGAAATACCATAATATTACAGCGATGCGGTATATCAGTTATATACGTGGCAATGTACGTATGTCCTTACGGTATGCTGCAAACTTACAATATGAGGAGCAAGTGTCTTTTACAAAATTAAATAAAGGAAATGGGAAAAGGAAACTTGCAAATAATTCATTTAACTACATTTACATAGACGAAAGAACAAGCTTGTATATAAGCTCTCTCCAAAAATGAAAAAATCTAAACATACAAAACCTAATATCCTCAACCAACATCTCTGGAATTCTCATTTTACAAGTAGCTCATTCACGTTTTTCAGGCCTGTTTCACAACAGGAAAAATGATGCTGCCATGCTTCTAAGATTCGAAAGATTATATTCAGTAGCTAATGTGTGTTTGAAAAAGTGCACATTCAACATTTATTGTTTTTTACACAGAATGTTATGCTCTTGTTTTACCATAAGAAGCAGATGTTCTTAATATTTAATGGTAGTTAGTTTAGTAAAAAGTACACTGTAAAACTATTGTATTAAACGGTTAACTGCATTTTCCCCTTCAAAAATGGTTAATTCATATATATGTACACCTACAGTTTTCGATTTATTTTAGCAATGAACCAAAATGTAAATACCTAAGCCTATAAATGTCCACGTAGGTGTATTGGATACCTATAAATTGTGCCATAAAGTAGAATTATCAAATTAGGTCGCCTCACAGCAATGTAGTTTGCCCTACACTTGATTTCCCCAGAATCAAAGTGCCGAGAAAGGATTACATCAGGGAAAAGCAGAGGCATACGTGGCAAAGGTTAAACTAAAAAATCAGCACATAACATGCCACATTACATACTTTTTTTTTACTGAACGAAGATATTCCTGCAGCAAGTCTTGGAGTAATATTATGTGTTTTTATGAACTTGGAAGCCTATATACTTCACACTTATATAGGTAGATAGATACATGTGTGAGTATAAATGGAAGGAAGACATGGTTGAGCTGAGCAGGAATATGGCTTGGAGTAAGCGCATAAAGGGGAAAGTCATGTAGCCTGCTGCTGAAACGAAACCCATTTTCGTATGTATGGAATCGGAAGCAGTTTTTTGCCCTATCTCTCTTCCATATATGCCTTAACCTGCTATTAGGCTTTTGAATATATATTTTCCTTGCTTGAGACACAGTTTGCTATACCAATTGCCGACATTTCGGCAGTGGAAAACTTTACGTGGAGTGAAATACCAGGCGTCCAACGTATGTACGGTCTTACGTGTGTATTTCATCTAGCTTAGCACGGGCATCGGGAGTCTAGTCTTACTCTCAGTTTGTCATCTGGAGTTTTGTATTTCTCGGTCGTCTGCATTTGTACCACGCTACAACTCTCACCATGTATTTTTCGAGCGAGCTTCTAGAAAGCGAGCCGGGAAAGAATGGAGATAAACCCAGGAAAGCAAGCTTTTCAAGAAAGGAATAAAATGCATGTATGTACCTATTGTGTATTCACTTGTAGGAAAAGTTTCAATACTTGGGTTGCTTACTTATACGAATTCTTATGGGATGGAGGAAACCTTGGCGGAGTGGAAAGGCGCTACCGTAGTACACGATATATAGGCACTAATGGTTGCACTGTGTGATGAACGTGAACTCTGTATGGAGGGTTTTCTACCTACACACATTATATATGGAGTAGTTTGTTATATCAACGTACATTGGACAAATTTGAATCTTGGGTATTCCCTTATCGGAGCTGGATTGAGATTTTCTCTTCCAGAAACAAACTTCATCTCTATTTGTCCGGACTAGCTGGAAATATTGTTTTAACTTTCTTTTTCTTTTCACTTTCTGTGCTACGTATAACGTTATTCGTTACATATTACGAGCATTAAGCAGTCTTTGTAATTTATTGTAGTGGTGCTGTGAAAAAGTGAACTTGAAATACGTACAAACAAAGACTTGATATTTATTATTTCTATTATTATATCATCAGGTATCTGTCATATTTTAAAATCCTGTTTCGAGTACATATTTTAAACCAATGACACTGAACTTGTTGTCAGTTAAAAAGTGAAGTGTGTGGGTTAGGTAAATAATTAATGATGCACAAATCGATAGATTATTCATTGACTCTCATGACTGCCGGACTGCGTTAGTTTCGGTTGCGGATTAACTATCTCACTAAACATACATCCCTAACCCCGAATCAGTATGGCCTAATGTATGTTGAGTAATAAGTTATTCATTATATTCGAGCTATGTAATTTACAGGTTTAGGACTGGTAAACTACATATTATGGAAAGCAATCTTTGACTACTACCAGTGAATAACGAAAAGGTTAAAGGAATTTAGATAAAAGCGTAGGTCGACTGGCACCCATACGCCATCCGTTTTTCGGAATGTGATTTGATCACGACTGAATAATTCGTTGTTTTGGCTAAAAATGTGTCCTTGAAATTAGGTACTCACAATAAGAGTCACTTATTGATACTCTGAACAAAGTGGAGCTGTGCTAAATCGGTTATTTTCCGTCAGTAACTTGGTAAATGACTTTTGCGTACTATACAACTATAAATAGAACGCATTTACTTGTGTAATTGTGTAAGACCACAATGACTAAACCAATTGTCTGTGATACAGATTTTGTAGTATTAAGACTTCTACCTGATCTAAAACATATTTCTGCAGCATATTCATGTAACAACTCATTTTTTATTTGCCCTTGTTGTCAAAAGACAGAATAGTGATGGTACCGTACCTTTACCTATACCATAATGGAAGTTTGTATAACGAAGGTCAATCTTAAATCGGATGGTATCGAGAAACCCGATGCGAAATTGTTCTCTACTCTCTATTCATTAGTGTTTCCCCCTGACACGAATGGCAAGTTGTCAAAAGTCCAACCTAATTGCCGACAAGATTGTCTCAAAGTATGATGCTTTCAGGCAACAAGATTGCTCTGTTGCTCTATATACACAAACAAGATTTTCTTTCACTTTTCTTTCAATGGGGGCGGTGGCAGGCTATATTTATTTTGACTTTTATAATAATACTGATAACTAGCCAAATAATAGTCCATAAAAATATTATTATGCCAGTAAATATGGTAAAAATTTAATTAAACGGCTGATTTTACTCTACAGGAAATTACAGTTCATTCACATCAACAAAGTGTAGGCAGTAGACACGGCTCAATCTTCAATCCGTGAAAGGCAATGGATTAAAATCCAAAGCCCATAACACAACACAACTACTGCATCAGAAAGTATGTATGTAGTTGTTGCCATTGTCACTCCGATCTGGTAATAAAGAGAAATACGCACACAGGCAGAGTGACATCGTCGCTAAAATATATATGCCTAATGGTGAATGAATATTTATACGCTAATTACATTAACCGTTTGCAGCGTCTTCCATATGTCTAACTGAACAACCAGTGGTGCACAACACTGGGTGCAATGCATTACATGAGGTCGGGAGCATTTTGGAAACTACAAGTATCATCCCGAGAGAGTGCAATTTATATTTAGACACTTACAGTCCTTAATGTGGTTCTTTCATCGTCATTCACAGTCAGTCACTACTCCTTTTTACAATATTTTTTCTCCAAATCTTACGCCTGCTCGTACAAACTGGCTTTACATTACGCGTGGTAGTTGTACATTCATAAAGAGAAGGGAAAAAGCCGCAGAGACGTGTTTCTTGCATTCTATCTACGGTTTTAAAATGTGACTGGCACTTTTTTTGGTGACTTGACTTGTTCGCATAATATTACATGGCATACAAGGATAGACAAAAAAGCAACAACTGCTGCTCTCGCCACCACTCCGTTCCAACAAATGCTGCATATAAAGTAGTAATTGTCGGAACAGTAGTAGTAGTTGTAAGAAGTAATGGAATTTGGAGTACACACATAATATCACATATTTACTTCTTGTGAGAAAAGTTGAAATCTCCGAGAAATGGAAGAGTAGTCCAATGAAAGTTTTCTCAACCCACATCTCTCATCTCATACATATGCTGCTTTAGAGTTACATCTGTAGTGCGGAAATGTAGACAACATTAGTTTTTTCTCTCGAAAGGTTGTCGCATTCTTTGGCATTTCAGCTATTTTCTCAAGCTGTTCAATGTATTTGCTTGCCTCATATGCATTCTGTATTATAAAATTTTAGTTCAGCACTTTAGGAGCATGACTACGTGTTGGGTTAGTATGATATGGTAAATAGGATAAGCTTAATGAATGCATCTGCAAAAAATATATACAACATTATGCCTGTCTCTCATCATGGTATGGTAGTATCTTGCACAATCCTAAACATTATGTTGTATATAAGAAAGTTATCGATAATGATGCATTATAGCCTTAAGATCCCATTGTCATCATTAATAGACAAAATAGATGAGCCGAACAGACTTTTAAACTAAAGATTCAGCATATTTAAAAAAAAGGCCATCGCAGATGAGACGTAGGAAATGAAATCGAAGTTTAGAAATTGGCAATAGTATCCGGAACACCCAGATCGTTAGAGGGATGGTGCAAATAAGTTTTGCTCTGTGTTAGCAACCTTTAATTCAGTAAAGAGTTGAGTTGGGTGACTTCCAGCAACAGTTCCAACAAGAATATATATTGGAACACGCAGTAAACGTGTAGCTTCATAAATTGTGTTGATACAACACTAGCAGGTTAGCTTCCGCTTTAAACGGTTTGAATAAGTGCAGAATTTTTACATGCATCCTGGTATTCTCTTTTCGGAGTAAGGTTATGTTACATTACATTAGTATAAGATATCAAGTGCTAATGTGTATGCACCAGGTTGTCTTAAATATGTGGATACGTATTAACTAAAGTTCAACAAATCAATTGATACTAAACTGAAGCGCTGCCCTGTTTTTATGCGAATATTTCAGAAATCCCCTCATCTCGAGATAGGATTACCAACTGAACTTCATACAAAGTCAATGAAATACGAAATACCTACTCCTCGGAACAAGATCATGATGGTAGGGGAAAGCTAGCGAGTTCAATCCAAGCCACTTCGCTTCAGCTTCAGCAACCACTTCTACAACAGAACAGAACAAATGAACCAAAAGAAGACTTTAACCTTTTTGGTGGTGCTGTGAATTCGAAAGACTGCAGTTTTTACTCCAAGGTTAAAAATCTTGTGAGACTAAATAAAATGTAAGTGTACAAAATGCAACCAACACAAACCCCATTTTGATCACACATTATTTTTAAAAAAAATCATAGTTTCATCATCTGCATGTGACCAAGTGAAGTGGTTAGAAGAAAAGTGTTAGGAAAAAAATTATTTGTTTTAAAACCTGTTACCATTACCGTGCTTAATTTACCCCAAAACCCATCAGCAACGAAAGTTGTCATTGTTGAGAGTCATTATTGTTTTAATTTATAATTTAATTAGTTATCTACATGGAAAACTCGCATTAATTTATTATTTTCTTTTGTTTATTCTGTTTTTCAGTTTGGAAAAGGACTACCCTCTATTCTAGTGATAGGAAAGAGAAAGGCTACACAAAAACATAATTCAAAGAGCATTTTTTAGGGAGAGGAAATTCTCAGATTGCTTTTTCTGTCTGAATAAGTTCATTCTAAAATATCCCTTTTCAAATATGCCTGTTCCGGAATCCTACAGCCGCCGGTACGGGCGAGAGGAGACGACCTCCTACAGAAGCAGTTACTCCACTGGAGGTGGAACAAGATCCTCCTATTTGTCCAGCTACACGTCCAAACAAAGCACTTCACTCCCTCCAAGACCTCCCTTATATGGTTCAGATACCTATAGAAAATACGGAGATTCTTCGGCGGTGACCAGCCGCTTTCTCACCTCAAGCAGCTCATCTAGTCGAATCAGGGATTATGGAACAACTGCCGGAGCTGGCGGTAGTAGTTACCGCTCATCGGTGTCACCAGTGCGTGCCACAACGTCTGCCCTCCGTAGCTCCATCGCGGACCGGATTAAAGCAATGGAAATTGATGGGAAAGATGACGACATGCCAATCCGGAGCTACACTTCACGCTACTCAAGCCTGAGAAATAGGGAGCCTGTCTCCTCCGCTCTAAGCGGAACACGGAGCTACACTTCCGCTTACGCTCGTGACAGAAGCAACAGTCGCGAGTACGGAACTTCACCACTCTCCGGCTCATCTTCAACTCTTTCCAACTCCCGTGAGCGGGATACCTCCCTGACCAGAGCATCAACTGAAAACGCAAAAAAGCGGAGCTCACCCTCTCCCACCGCGAACCTCGAGGAAGGATTCTGGGGGAGCGCTGGTCAACGGAACATCTAACTCCGAGGTAAATAACACTAGTTCAACCTCCTCTTCTACTTCTGAATCTGCTACTTGTGCGTCCAAGGGTGTTGCTACTCTTGTTGCTACTAGTACTACCACTAATACCAAAAAACCTCTGGTCACTACTAGTTGTACTACTACCAAAGATTCTGACACTACTACCGATAATACTGTTGATAATCATGATGATATTGATGTTGTGGCTCCTACCACCGTAATTGTTTCTGACAGTAGTTGTGCTTACAAAAATAAGTGTGCTAGGGACTTGGAAAATAATGACGTGGACATTGTTAGTCGTAATATTAGCTCACCCCGGCGAGAGCTCCCTTCTCAGTGGTGTCTCTAATAACGCTATCTCTCATGACGAGGTCACAGAGACCCTAGTAAAAGTAGTAGCAAATCATTGGGCATGGTAATGATGAATAACGGGAACAGCAGTGATGATAATGACGGTGGCAAAAAGGATAGTAATGGTGTGGTAGTGATGGTAGTCCAAGATAGGAATATTAAAAGTAAGGTGAAAAGTGTCCCTTCCTCTTCTTCTGCTTTGAAGGAATCTGTCATTGGTGCGTCGGGTTCTTCTTCGGTGGTAGTGGAATCCGCAGGGGGTGAACAGGCTTTGGGCACTTCTTCAACTGCTTCCGACACTGCTTTCTCCTCTTCCGCTGCTGTTAATAAAGTCATGGAGAAGGATTCCAACGGGAATCCCATTCCGATAATGGATACCAAGACCTTGGGTGATGTGAGTCAGGATGGGTGGGGAGCAAGTATGGAAGGGTAGTGAGGAGTCACCTCGCTCCACAACGTCCACCACGGCGAGAGTAACAGCTGCATCCCGTGGGATAACGCGTAGGCGAGTGGATAGCGATTCGAATGCGAATAATCTTGTTGAGAGCCCTGCAAATGGTGCCAGCAATGGTCAGAGTGAAGAGAGCTGTCCTCAACAGAATGGAGATGATAGTAACAAAGTCAGCATTCAAGTGAACAGAGAACCCTCTCCATATGAGTCTTTCACGATTTCTAAACCAAGAAGATCTTCCGCTGCTTCCGCAACTTCTGCAGCTGCTGCTGCAACTGTGGCCGCTTCTGTGCAAAATAATACTTCATCAGCATCATCATCGTCTCCACGGTCGAGTGCGTCGAGAGTTATTTACCACACCATTAAAGTGGAGGACAGTAAGAACACCAAGTCCCTTCTCCGGAGCCCATCAGTTTTACTGTTAAGGCTCCACCCCCATCTACCTCAAAATCTGCTGGAGACAACAAGCCAGGAGAGTCCACCAAGGCTTCATCATCTCAAGCGCCAGTAGTAGCAGCATCAGAGAACTAGTGCCGAATTCAAAGTGTCACTGCCCAAGACGCCGCTCTTCAACGGAAAGCTTCAGACTTGCTTCTTCTTCTTCTTTGACGACATCTGCTCCGACCCCTTCCAATGAAATAGTAACGGGCCCATTGATCCTGTTGAGAATCAAGAACTTTCGAGTAAAATGAAGATGAATTCTCATTCAAGACAAACAGAGTCCCCCTTCAAAAATCTGGAGTAATGAGCAATAATGTACGATTACATAGAAAATCTGGGTCTCCTGCAGACAGAGTAGTAACAAATCACCGCACGTCATTAAAAAACGAAGAGGATTCCTCGTCATCTGTGGAAGACGAGCAAAGTGATAACACAACCTTTGAACATCATCACACTCGATCAAGACAGATCCATTGGAATCGACCACCTGGAAATAATAGCCATTAGAGCAGAAAGTCCAAATCAGTCTCCCCCCCAAGGCTTGCTGTAGGAAGTAGCGCACAAACCTCCTCCTCCGTGTCTCTAAGTATTTGAGTAGTGAAGGTTCTGACAATTGTGAACGGCTTCGAGATGGGGGGCCCTCATACTAGCAAGTTTGGCTTATCCGCTCACACAAGTGGCTGACACCTCTTCCACTATTGCGCCGCTAGATAGAAATGATCGGAAAAGTCGGGTATGCTCATGTTGACCTGGTGCTTCGTCAGCTTGTGCCGAGTGACTCTTCCTGATAATGTAAGTTTCACAATATTTTTGCGTGGCAGCATCCTGATTTCTTCTCTATCTCTGCGCTGTCTTGCTACTGCCTATGCTGGTTCTGCTACTGTGACCCTTCTGAGGCTTTTACATACATGCAGAAATCAGAGAAGCACTGGCATGTAACTCTATAGTAGATTCTGGTCTTTTTTAATTTAATTTACTTTTGTACAATACTTTGAACTCGACTTCTTTTCTTAAGCTGATTTTAAAAACACTATATGAGGTACTAGTCTTCACAACAACGTTTTTCATGTCAACGATTAACTGACGTGTATAAACATCTTAAATGCTTCCAAAATGGGAAGAAAGCGCCGGAAGGGGAGGAAGCAATAGACAAGCATATCGCATGAACTTTTAAAGACATTTGTGACAACAGATCAAAGTAGTTACGATAAATACACAAGCATATATCTGTATTGTGAAATTCTCCAATTGATTGGCCTTCCGCTCAATTTAAGCAAACACCCTGATAATAGGAACTCAAAAATTGATGGTGCATGGATTTAGCTTGGTTTACCCTACAGTGTTCCCGTTTGTCTCCATAAATCGAGTTTGATAATAATAATGGCCTGGATATAGCGCGTGCAACGAAATTATATGCTTCATATTGCCATATTATAGGTGTTTAGTACTCCGCTTCAACATTGTTTTCTGTAAAAGCGCATAATCATAGCATCCCAGGTTAATATGTAAGGGCTTACAATTTCAGTGGTGTGAAAATACTGCGAAAGTGGAATCGGGTTCACGCAATGTGGCAGTCTTGGAGCTGTTTTGGTTGTATGTATAACTGAGGATTATTATGGTGACATTGACTTGATCTGTGTGAAGGGATGGGTCGGTCAGTCCTTTTGGTTCTCGTCCTTAAAATTACTATACGGAGGATTATAGCCGTGGCACTTAAAGATTTCAAGTGCTGGCAAAAGGTTAATGTGAATACGGTGCTCCCAGGAACGATGACATTTATGTGCTGTCTGAAGAAGGCGTACGAGAGTGACGGGAGAGTATGCTAGAATGGACATGCATAAATTGGTGATTGCTATGAGGTCGAATTCAATGAATAGATTTTCAACGCGTTGTAAGTATTTTTGGAACACTATGATATAGTACGTGTTTCTTGGGATACCGTCCCTTTTCGCTTCATTTCAAGCCAAAGCTCTGACAATTTCATTATAGTCCGGGAAAAGACACCATTATATAGTGATGAGTGTTATAGCAGTACTATATAAGGCATGTCCTTATCCGCTTCAGGTTAAATAACTTTTGATCGATGAAAGCTCGATTTGCAAAAGCTTCAGTACTTTTCTGTCGTTGCAAAACACTTTTCTTCTTTTGAAGCTCAGGTGGCGTGTGTATGTGACTATTGGCATTGTCCGTCTACGATTGCCATCGTGCAATTGACTTTTATAGAAGGTACGAGACATGGGCATCGCCCAAGAATTGTGTCGTTACCCAAAAGCAACACGGTTTCATTAATTGTTCAGCAAGAGTGCTCGTTTCTGGTACATTTGATTGAGGCAAATCCAGACGGTCCATCATATATAATCATGGGGCCTGTATCAAAAACGAAAGCTTAAACGGGCCAAATCCTCCTCACCAAGAATTCGGGTCATGGTCACAATGACAAGATACATCCCGAGTAGTAAGTATTTTAGTGAATAGTCATTGACAAACTTGCAAACTGTTGCAAAATGACTGGAGTGAGTATCAATAGACTTTTTCCTAGTGTCGCATATAGACAGAGCCGCAATCATATCTTTGCCATCTTACATTTATTTAAAGATTTTTCGCTCTGGGTTTTTCTTCAGTCGTCTGCCTGCGCTATTGAGATTAGTTAGTTTTTTCTAGTTCAGAGCCTGAATATTAAGTTACTAAAAGTGATGTCAGTAATAGTTAATCCGAATGATTGATAGGAGCAGAGCGGCTTGAATTTTCAGCAGTTTTACACGTTCGCAATTTCTTGTACGCTGCATGCATCCGTTGTGGTTATACGGCTGGAGTGAGTTTACGTGTTTATGGCCTTTAAATATTGTGGACTTCTGTCAAGATTAACTAAGTTTACATCTTAAGTGGATTTATTAAAGGGCCGCACGCTCAAGCACTAAATCTTAGGTGATGAAAAAGATTTATAGTAGAGATGACAGTTGAACATTTTTCGTGACACAAAAGACGAACTAAATGGTCAACTACAGTTATGGGGGTGACGGCTCAAACCTTTTACATTCCAAAACTAAGCCCATGATGCGATTACTTTTTATCTGCGTTGGCGCAATCCTGTGACATGCACACCAGTGCTTCTTGCTGACAGTTCAAGGTAGCGTTTCCAAAATTAGTTCAGTTGAAAAAAGCATGATTGGCATCATTGACATTGGAGTAGTAATTAGTTGCAATCAATAATCAATAATACCTTGTGAAGACCTAGCTGGCTGCTTTTAATATTAATTAACATTTTATTTGGTTTTGAATAATATATGCAATTGTATCCAAATTGAAATGTACAATATCGCATTTAGTTTCAAATTCGAATAAATATAGCATGTGTGGGATTTCGGGAAAGGCGATGCACGAAACTCGCAGCATCTTTATCGGGGATAAAGCAAAAAGGAAGGTCGGTACCAAGATACAAGTAATAAAAGATTACCACACTCAAAACTGGCATGACCTTTGGGATTGTAGCGCAAGAAAAAATGAGGGCAGGAAAAATGCGATTGGCAATGTCTATGTAACAATCACAACTCAGCATGTTTCAAAATCGGTAGGCAGGGGAAATCGAGGTTTCGTTTGACTTGTTGACGTGTGGTCTCGTCATCATTCAGTGGTGTTGGACGTGGAATATTATGCTATACAGATAATCGAATACAGGTCTGTTTTTACAGCTTGTAATTTGCTTCAATTCAAGGTGTTGTTTTTGGAGAGAGAAGAGCTGAGACTAAGAGTTTAGCACATTGTTTGCTTTTTACGTTGAGTAGCCTGGAGGAAAATGGGCAAGCGTGATTTGATATGTTATGGGAAAATCTTTTTGTCTTGGTCGGTTTACTCTAAGTTCTCGACCACCAAAAGCAACAGCACAACTAACAGATAAGATTGTTTTCCTAATCAAAATTGTAATTCGTAGAGGCTAAATGGTAAATCCCATTGGATTTGGCTCTAGACCCAGAAAAATCCACAAACCATCTAAATTCATTAGCTGAAATCTAGTAGTACAACAACACGGCCTAACGAAACTACATTATACTATGCTGTTCATTGTACAGCTTCCAGTCGTCTTGTTCATGTGTACACCTAAACTATCCATGACGTTTCATGACTTAAAAGTGCATTCATTCTTTGGTCATTGGCACCTTTTAATGGATGAGGTTATCCTTGCCTTAACTTTTAAACCTCCTTTGTTTGACGGATTTCTGAGATATTTTGTTATCAGTACATACATACATTGCCAAGTTTGAATGAATTTGCAGTGAGCTTAGGGACTCATTAGGGATTCGTAGGTTTTAGTTCTGTAAAATTTATAATGCATGCTGAGATTTGTAGTTGACAAACAAATAAAAATTGACAAATTCAAAACCAAATGCAAATTGTGCATGTATATTTATGTGCAACCTCACCCTGTCTTCACCACGATTTGAATGACTTGAGCTGTTTCATCTGTTTCACAATGCACGTTGTGCAATTATCTGATCTGATATTGTACGTGGCCATGGTTCATGTATCAGTTCATTTGGTTTGATTTATGAGATGCAAGTTTTAATGAGCTGGAGTGGAGTTTTCCTCCGTCGTCATCAGGTTAGCACTACATGAAAATGAGTATAGTGAAGTATAATCCATCCAACACCAAAATTGTTGATGCAGCGAGCGACTTTTCTTCGTATTCTACCAAACTTTAATTTCGCTTGGTGTTGATGATTATACTTCATACTACTCATTTTCATGTAGTGCTAAGGGATGACGAGAGGAAAACTCCACTCCAGCTCATTAAAACTTGATCTCATAAAATCAAACCAAATTGTAACTGATAATGAACCATGGCACGTACAATATCAGATCAGATAATTGCACAACGTGCATTGTGAAACAGATGAACAGCTCAAGTCATTAAATCGTGGTGAAGACAGGTGAGGTTGCACATAAATATACATGCACAATTTGCATATGGTTTTTGAATTTATATCAATTATTATGTTTGTCAACTACAAAATCTCACGCATGCATTATAAATTTTTACAGAACTAAAACCTACGAATCCCTAATGAGTCCCTAAGCTCACTGCAAATTCATTCATATTGCATATATACTGATAAACAAAATATCTCAGAAATCCGTCAAACAAAGGAGGTTTAAAAGTTAAGGCAAGGATAACCTCATCCATTAAAAGGTGCCAATGACCAAAGAATGAATGCACTTTTAAGTCATGAAACGTCATGGATAGTTTAGTTACAAATGCAAGACATACTGGAAGCTGCACAAAGAACAGCATAGTGTATATTGTAGTTTCGTTGGCTGTTGTTGTACGTACTAGTTTAGCTAATGAATTTAGATGGTTTGTGGATTTTTCTGGGGTCTAGAGCCAAATCAAATTTGGATTTACCATTTAGCCTACCGACTACAATTTGATTAGGAAAACAATCTTATCTGTTGTGTGTTGTTGCTTTGGTGGGAGAACTTTGAGGTAACTGACCAAGACAAAAGATTTTCCCATAACATATCAAATCACGCCTGCCCATTTTCCTCCAGGCTACTCAACGTAAAAACAAACAATGTGCTAAACTCTAGTCTCAGCTCTTTCTCTCTGCAAAAACAACACCTTGAATTGAAGCAAATTACAAGCTGTAAAAACAGACCTTGTATTCAATTATCTGTATAGCATAATATTCCCACGTCCAACACCACTGAATGATGAGGAGACCTACACGTCAACAAGTCAAACGAAACCTCGGATTTCCCTGCCTACGATTTTGAAACATGCTGAGTTGTGATTGTTACATAGACATTGGCAATCGCATTTTCCTGCCCTCATTTTTCTTGGCTACAATCCCAAATCATGCAGTTTTGAGTTGGTATCTTTATACTATGTGTCTTGTACAGTTCCTTTTGCTTTTCACTGATAAAATGCTCGAGTTTCGTCATCTCCTTTTCGAAATCCCACACATGTATATTTATTCAATTTTGAAACCAAAACGGATTTCAATTCGGATACAATTGCATATATTATTCAACCAAATAAAATTTAATTAATATTAAAAGCAAGCAGCTAGGTTTCACAAGGTTTATGATTATTGATTTGAACTAATTACAACTCAATGTCAATGATGCTAAATCATGTATTTTTTCAACTGAACTAATTTTGAAATGCTACCTTGAACTGTTCAGAAGAAGGCACTGGTGTTGATGTCCAAAGATTTGCGCCGCCAGATAAAAAGTAATGCATCATGGGCTTAGTTTTGGAATGTAAAAGGTTTGAGCCGTCACCCCCATAACTGTAGTTGACATTAGTTCGTTTTGTGTCACGAAAAATGTTCCAACTGTCACTTCTACCATAATCTTTTTCATCACTAGTTTTATGCTGAGGTCTTCTAATAAATCCATTAAATTTAGTAATCTTGACAGAAGTCCACAATATTAAAGCATAAAACAGTATCACTCCAGCTATAACCACAACGGATGCATGTAGCGTTGTAAGAAATTGCGAAGGTGTAAACTGCCGAAAATTCAGCGCCTGTCTATCATCATTATTACTATTACTGACATCACTTTTAGGTAACTTATATTCAGGCTCTGAATTAGAAAAACTAACTAATCTCAATAGAGAGGCGGACACTGAAGGAAACCAGAGCGAAAAATCCTTTAAATAAATGTAAGATGGCAAAGATGATTGCTGGTCTGTATAGTGGACACTAGGAAAATTATTGATATCACTGCAGTCATTTTGCAAAGGTTTTGCCAAATTTGTCAATGACATTTCACTAAAATCCTTACTACTCGGACTGTACTTGTCATTGTGACCATGACCCGAATTCTTGGTGATGGAGGATTTGCCCCGTTTAACTTTAGTTTTTGATACAGGCCCCATGATTATTATGATGACGTCTGAATTTGCTTAATCAAATGTACAGAACGAACACTCTTCTGTTGAACAATTAATGAACCGGTTGGTTTTGTGTAAAAGAGAAACTTGGGGATGCCATGTCTATAGCCTTTCTTAAAAGTCAATGCAGATGGCAATCCTAGACAGGAAATGCCAATAGTCTAAAACACCGCCACCTTGAGCTTCCAAAAGAAGAAAAGTGTTTTGCAAACGACAGAAAAGTACTGAAGCTTTTGCAAATCGAGTTTCATCGAGTCAAAAGTTAGTAACCTGAAGCGGATAAGAATGCTTATATAGTACTGCTATAACACTATCATATATAATGGTGTCTTTTCCCGACTATAATGAAATTCAGAGCTGCTGAAATGGAAGCGAAAATGGGACGGTTCCAAAAACACGTACTATTCATAGTGTTCCAAAAATACTTAAACGTGAAAATCTATTCATGAATTCGATATAGCATACCAACTTTATGCATGTCATTCTAGCATACTTCCGTACTCTCGTACGCTTCTTCAGACAGCACATAAAATGTCATCGTTCCTGGGAGACGTATCACATTAACCTTTTGCCAGCACTTGAATCTTAGTGCCAAGCTATATCCTCGTATATATTTTAAGGAGAACAAAAGGAATGACCGACATCTTCACAACAGAGTCAAGTCAATGTCACATAATATCCTCATATAATAAACCAAAACAGCTCCAAGATGCACATGCGTGAACCCGCATTCACTTTGAGTATTTTCAAGCCTATGAAATTGTAAGCCTTAATATTTAATGGGATGCCTATGATTATGCTTTACCAGAAAAATGTTGAAGCAGTACTAACACTATAATATGGCAATATGAAGCATATATTTCGTTGAGCGCTATATAGGCATTATATTATCAAATGATTTATGGGACAAAACGGGAACACTGAGGGTTAAAGCCAAGCTAAATCATGCATCATAATTTTTGAGTCCTATTATCATTGTTGTTAAATTTGAGCGGAAGCAATACATTGGAGAATTTCAAATACAGATATATGCTTGTGTTATTATCGCTACTACTTTGATCTGTTTGTCACAAATGTCTAAAAGTTATGGATATCTTCTATTGCTTCCTTCCCCTTCCCGGCGCTTTTCCCATTTTGGGAAGCATTTAGATGTTTATACACGTAGTTAATCGTTGAATGAAAAACGTTGTTGTGAAACGAGTACTCATATAGTGTTTTAAAATCAGTTAAGAAAAGAAGTCGAGTTCAAAGTGTAAAAATAAATTAAATTAAAAAAAGACAGAATTATTATAGAGTCTATGCAGTGCTTTCTCTGATTTTGCATGTATGTAAAAGCAGAAGAGTCAAGTAGCAGAGCAGATAGGCAGTAGCAGACAGCGCAGAGATAGAGAAGAAATCAGGATGCTGACGAAAAATATTGTAAACTTACATTATCAGAAGAGTCACTGGCAATAGCTGACGAAGCACCAGTCAAATGAGCATACCGACTTTTCCGATCATTTCTATTAGCGGCAATAGTGGAAGAGGTGTCAGCCACTTGTGAAGGATAAGCAAACTTGCTAGTATGAGGGCCCCCCATCTCGAAGCCGTTCACATTGTCAGAACCTTCACTACTCAAATACTTAGAGACACCGGAGGAGGAGGTTTGTGCGCTACTTCCTACAGCAAGCCTTGGGGATGGAGACTTTGATTTGGACTTTCTGCTAATGCTATTAATTCCAGGTGAGGTCCCAGTTCCAATGGATCTTGTGGGAGTGGATCGAGTTGATGATGGTTTCAAAGGTTTGTCGTGATCACTTTGCTCGTCTTCCACAGATGACGAGGAATCCTCTTCGTTTTTTAATGACGTGCGGTGATTTGTTACTACTCTGTCTGCAGGAGACCCAGATTTTCTATGTAATCGTACATTATTGCTCATTACTCCAGATTTTGAAGGGGACTCTGTTTGTCTTGAATGAGAATTCATCTTCATTTTACTCGAAAGTTCCTGAGCCTCAACAGGATCAATGTTGCCGTTACTATGGCGGTTTTCATTGGAAGGGGTCGGAGCAGATGTCGTCAAAGAAGAAGAAGAAGGCAAGTCTGAAGCTTTCACCGTTGAAGAGCGGCGTCTTGGCAGTGACACTTTGAATTCGGCACTAGTTTCTGCTGATGCTGCTACTACTGGCGCTTGAGATGATGAAGCCTTGGTGGACTCTCCTGGCTTGTTGTCTCCAGCAGATTTTGAGGTAGATGGGGGTGGAGCCTTAACAGTAAAACTGATGGGTTCCGGAGAAGGGGACTTGGTGTTCTTACTGTCCTCCACTTTAATGGTGTGGTAAATAACTCTCGACGCACTCGACCGTGGAGACGATGATGATGCTGATGAAGTATTATTTTGCACAGAAGCGGCCACAGTTGCAGCAGCAGCTGCAGAAGTTGCGGAAGCAGCGGAAGATCTTCTTGGTTTAGAAATCGTGAAAGACTCATATGGAGAGGGTTTCTGTTCACTTGAATGCTGACTTTGTTACTATCATCTCCATTCTGTTGAGGACACTCTCTTCACTCTGACCATTGCTGGCACCATTTGCAGGGCTCTCAACAAGATTATTCGCATTCGAATCGCTATCCACTCGCCTACGCGTTATCCCACGGGATGCAGCTGTTACTCTCACCGTGGTGGATGTTGTGGAGCGAGGTGACTCCTCACTCCCTTCCCATACTTGCTCCCCACCCATCCTGACTCACATCACCCCAAGGTCTTGGTATCCATTATCGGAATGGGATTCCCGTTGGAATCCTTCTCCATGACTTTATTAACAGCAGCGGAAGAGGAGAAAGCAGTGTCGGAAGCAGTTGAAGAAGTGCCCAAAGCCTGTTCACCCCCTGCGGATTCCACTACCACCGAAGAAGAACCCGACGCACCAATGACAGATTCCTTCAAAGCAGAAGAGAGGAAGGGACACTTTTCACCTTACTTTTAATATTCCTATCTTGGACTACCATCACTACCACACCATTACTATCCTTTTTGCCACCGTCATTATCATCACTGCTGTTCCCGTTATTCATCATTACCATGCCCAATGATTTGCTACTACTTTTACTAGGGTCTGTGACCTCGTCATGAGAGATAGCGTTATTAGAGACACCACTGAGAAGGGAGCTCTCGCCGGGTGAGCTAATATTACGACTAACAATGTCCACGTCATTATTTTCCAAGTCCCTAGCACACTTATTTTTGTAAGCACAACTACTGTCAGAAACAATTACGGTGGTAGGAGCCACAACATCAATATCATCATGATTATCAACAGTATTATCGGTAGTAGTGTCAGAATCTTTGGTAGTAGTACAACTAGTAGTGACCAGAGGTTTTTTGGTATTAGTGGTAGTACTAGTAGCAACAAGAGTAGCAACACCCTTGGACGCACAAGTAGCAGATTCAGAAGTAGAAGAGGAGGTTGAACTAGTGTTATTTACCTCGGAGTTAGATGTTCCGTTGACCAGCGCTCCCCCAGAATCCTTCCTCGAGTTTGCGGTGGGAGAGGGTGAGCTCCGCTTTTTTGCGTTTTCAGTTGATGCTCTGGTCAGGGAGGTATCCCGCTCACGGGAGTTGGAAAGAGTTGAAGATGAGCCGGAGAGTGGTGAGGTTCCGTACTCGCGACTGTTGCTTCTGTCACGAGCGTAGGCGGAAGTGTAGCTCCGTGTTCCGCTTAGAGCGGAGGAGACAGGCTCCCTATTTCTCAGGCTTGAGTAGCGTGAAGTGTAGCTCCGGATTGGCATGTCGTCATCTTTCCCATCAATTTCCATTGCTTTAATCCGGTCGCGATGGAGCTACGGAGGGCAGACGTTGTGGCACGCACTGGTGACACCGATGAGCGGTAACTACTACCGCCAGCTCCGGCAGTTGTTCCATAATCCCTGATTCGACTAGATGAGCTGCTTGAGGTGAGAAAGCGGCTGGTCACCGCGAAGAATCTCCGTATTTTCTATAGGTGTCTGAACCATATAAAGGAGGTCTTGGAGGGAGTGAAGTGCTTTGTTTGGACGTGTAGCTGGACAAATAGGAGGATCTTGTTCCACCTCCAGTGGAGTAACTGCTTCTGTAGGAGGTCGTCTCCTCTCGCCGTACCGGCGGCTGTAGGATTCCGGAACAGGCATATTTGAAAAAGGATATTTAGAATGAACTTATCAGACAGAAAAAGCAATCTGAGAATTTCCTCTCCCTAAAAAATGCTCTTTGAATTATGTTTTTGTGTAGCCTTTCTCTTTCGCTATCACTAGAATAGAGGGTAGTCCTTTTCCAAACTGAAAAACAGAATAAACAAAAGAAAATAATAAATTAATGCGAGTTTTCCAGTAGATAATTAATTTATTATAAGTAATAAACATAATGACTCTCAACAATTACAACTTTCTTTGTGATGGTTTTGGGGTAAATTAAGCACGCGTATGGTAACATGTTTTAAAACAAATAATTTTTTTTCCTAAACACTTTTCTTCTAACCACTTCACTTGTCACATGCAGATGAAACTATGATTTTTTTAAAAATAATGTGTGATCAAAATGGGCGTTTGTGTTGATTGCATTTTGTACACTTACATTTTATTTAGTCTCACAGATTTTTAACCTTGGGATAAAAACTGCAGTCTTCGAATTCACAGCACCACAAAAATTAAGTCTTCTTTTGGTTTCATTTGTTCTGTTCTGTTGTAGAAGTGGTTGCTGAAGCTGAAGCGGAAGTGCTGGATTGAACTCGCTAGCTTTCCCCTACCCATCATGATCTGTGCCGAGGAGTAGGTATTTCGTATTTCATTGACTTTGTATGAAGTTCAGTTGGTAATCCTATCTCGAGATGAGGGATTTCTGAAATATTCGCAGAAAAACAGGGGCAGCGCTTCAGTTTAGTATCAATTTGATTTGTTGAACTTTAGGTTAATATCTATCCACATATTTAAGAAAATCCCGCATCTCGAGATAGGTATACCAACTGAACTTCATACAAAGTCAATAAACACGAGCAATGACCTACCTTCTCCGCGAACAAGACTCATTGCATGTAGGCGGAAAGCTAGCCGAGTTCAATCATTAGCCACTTCGCTTCAGCTTTCAGGCTAACCACTTCTTACAACAGAACAGCTAACAACATGAACTCAAAGAAGACTATTATCATTTGGTGCGTCTGCTGTGTGAATTCGAAAGACTGTCAGGTTTTACTCCAAGGTTAAAAAATCATTAGTTGTTGAGACTAATAAAATGCCTTAAGTGTACAAAATGCAGATTAACACAAACCCCATTTGTGAGTCGAGCAGCGAGTGATGTTGAGAGTGAAATCATACAGTTTCATCTGCATCTGACCATTAAGTGGTTAGAGAGAGAAAAGTGGGGTTAGGGAAAAAATTATTTGTTTTAAAACCTTCGCTTACCATTACCGTGCTTAAGTGTGTACCCGCAAAGTCCCTTATCAGCCAAAGAAATGGTGTAATTGGGTGTGTGAGAGTTCATTTATTTTGACTTGTGATAATAAATTATTAGTGCGTGGACGATGAAGAGACTCGGTCAATTAATTTATTATCTTTCTCTTTTTTATTCTGTTTTCAGCTTGGGAAAGGATTT
The DNA here is from genome assembly GCA_001718145.1 of Orchesella cincta. Classification (NCBI taxonomy): domain Eukaryota; kingdom Metazoa; phylum Arthropoda; class Collembola; order Entomobryomorpha; family Orchesellidae; genus Orchesella; species Orchesella cincta. The sequence goes on from LJIJ01000599.1 coordinate 67,444, forward strand.
ACTACCCCTCATTCTAGTTGATTAGGAAAGAGAACAGGCTACACAAAAAACATAGATTCAAAAGAGCATCTTTTTAGGGCAGCAGGAAATTCTCAATCGCCTTTTTCTGTCTTGAGATAGAGTTCAGTTCTAATATAGAATATCCTTTTTCAAATTATGCCGTTCCGGAATCCTACGAGCCGCCTGGTACGGGCGAGAGTGAGGCACTCCTACAGAAGCAGTTACTTCCACTGTTGAGGTAACAAGATCCTCCTATTTGTCACCTGGCTACACGTGCCAAAACAAAGCACTGGTCACTCCTCCCAAAGGCCTCCTTTATATGGTTCAACACCCGTTATAGAAGATCACGGAGATTCTGTGGCGAAGCCGGTGACCAGCGCTATCTTGCAGCCTTCAAGCAGGTCGGGGGTGCATGCGTGGGAGTCGAATCGGAGGATTACGTGGAACTCAATCAATGCCGGGTGGCGGTAGGTATTTACCGTCTCATCGTTGTCACCAGTTGGGAGTGCCACCAACGTCTCCCTCCCGCTACGCTTCCATTCGTCGACCAGATTAAAGGCAATGAAATGATGGAAAGATTGGAGCGGTGACGGGCGGAGGGCCAGTATGCGCGGGAGCTAGCATGCTGTCGACGCGTGGGGCAAGCCTTCAGATAGAAATAGGAGCCTGTCTCCTCCGCCGTCTAAGCGGGAACACGGAGCTCACTTTCCGCGGTGTGGACGCGTCGTGGCGAGAGAGCAACAGTCGGTGAGGGCGTGGGAGACCGGGCTCAGCGCGCGCGATCGTGCCGCTGCGTGTCTGGTCAGAGCGTGCGTGCGGCGAGCGTGCGTGACGTCGGTTGTACGCGTCGGCGGCTGACCCAGGAGCAGGTGCGAAGGCGAAGAGGAGGCGTGGGCAAAAGAGGCGCGGGGTATCTTCACCTCCGGCCAGCGCCGGGCGGAGGAGGGACGTCGGTCGAGGAAGAGGTGCGGTAAGGGAGCCAGCGTGGGTGGCAGACGGAACAATTCCAGACTGCCGCGAGGTATATCAACACTGAGGTGGCACCTCCTCTCTTCTACTTCTGAATCGCTTACTTGTGCGCTCCTAAGGGTGTTCTACTCTTGTCTGGCCTACTCAGTACTTACGCACCTCAATACCAAAAAACTCTGTCACTACTAGTTGTACTACTACCAAAGATCCTGACACTACTACCGATAATACTGTTGTATAATCCATGAGATATTGATTTTTGGCTCCTACCACCGATAATTGTTTTCTGACAGAGTTGTGCTTACAAAAATAAGTGTGCTAGGACTTGCGAAAATAATTGACGTGCGACATTGTTAGCTCGTAATATTTAGCTCACCCGGCTGAGAGCTCCCTTCTCAGCCGCAGCTTAATTAACGCTATCCTCTCATGACGAGGCTCACAGACCCTCAGTAAAAGTAGCTAGCAAAATCATTGGGCATGGTAATTGATGGAATAACCGGCCGAACAGCAGTGATGATAATGACTGGTTGGCAAAAAGGATAGTAATGGTGTGGTAGTGATGGTAGTCCAAGATAGGAATATTTAAAAGTAAAGGTGAAAAGTGTCCCTTCCTCTTTCTTCTGCTTGAAGGAATCTGTCATTGGTGCGTCGGGTTCTTCTTCGGTGGTAGTGGAAATCCCGCAGGGTGTGAACAGGCTTTGGGCACTTCTTCAACTGCTTCGACACTGCTTTCTCCTCTTCCGCCCTGTTAATAAAGTCATGCGAGAAGGATTCGCAACGGGAATCCCATTCCGATAATGGATACCAAGACCTTGGGTGATGTGATCAGGATGGAGTGGGCGAGCCAAGTATGGGAAGGGAAGTGAGGAGTCACCTCGCTCCACAACATCCACACGGTGAGAGTAACAGCTGCATCCCGTGGGATTAACGCGTAGGCGAGTGGATAGCGATTCGAATTGCGAATAATCTTGTGAGAGCCTGCAAATGGTGCCAGCAATGGTCAGAGTGAAGAGAGTGGACCTCAACAGAATGGAGATGATAGTAACAAAGTCAGCATTCAATGTGAACAGAGAACCCTCTCCATATGAGTCTTCACGATTTCTAAACCAAGAAAGATCTTTCCGCTGCTTCCGCAACTTCTGCAGCTGCTGCTGCAACTGTGGCCGCTTCTGTGCAAAATAATACTTCATCAGCATCATCATCGTCTCCCACGGTCGAGTGCGTCGAGAGTTATTTACCACACCATTAAAGTGGAGGACAGTAAGAACACCAAGTCCCCTTCTCCGGAACCCATCAGTTTTACTGTTAAGGCTCCACCCCCATCTACCTCAAAGTCTGCTGGAGACAACAAGCCAGGAGAGTCCACCAAGGCTTCATCATCTCAAGCGCCAGTAGTAGCAGCATCAGCAGAAACTAGTGCCGAATTCAAAGTGTCACTGCCAAGACGCCGCTCTTCAAACGGTGAAAGCTTCAGACCTTGCCTTCTTCTTTGACGACATCTGCTCCGACCCCTTTCAATGAAAACCGCCATAGTAACGGCAACATTGATCCTGTGAGGCTCAGGAACTTTTCGAGTAAAATGAAGATAATTCTCATTCAAGACAAACAGAGTCCCTCAAAATCTGGAGTAATGGGAGCAATAATGTACGATTACATAGAAAAATCTGGTCTCCTGCAGACAGAGTAGTAACAAATCACCGCACGTCATTGAAAAACGAAGAGGGATTCCTGCGTCATCTGTGGAAGACGCGAGCAAAGTGATCACGACAAACCTTTGAAACCATCATCAACTCGATCCACTCCCACAAGATCCATTGGAACTGGACCTCACCTGGAATTAATAGCATTAGCAGAAAGTCCAAATCAAAGTCTCCATCCCCAAGGCTTGCTGTAGGAAGTAGCGCACAAACCTCTCCTCCGGTGTCTCTAAGTATTTGAATAGTGAAGGTTCTGACAATGTGAACGGCTTCGCAGATGGGGGGCCCTCATACTAGCAAGTTTGCTTATCCTTCACAAGTGGCTGACACCTCTTCCACTATTGCCGCTAATAGAAATGATCGGAAAAGTCGGTATGCTCATTGACTGGTGCTTCGTCAGCTATTGCCCAGTGACTCTTCTGATAATGTAAGTTTACAATATTTTTCGTCAGCATCCTGATTTCTTCTCTATCTCTGCGCTGTCTGCTACTGCCTATCTGCCTCTGCTACTTGACTCTTCTGCTTTTACATACATGCAAAATCAGAGAAAGCACTGCTGCATAGACTCTATAAATATTCTGTCTTTTTTTAAAATTTTATTTATTTTTACACTTTGAACTCGACTTCTTTTCTTAACTGTTTTTAAAACACTATTTGAGTACTCTTCAACAACGTTTTTCAATTTCAACGATTAACTACGTGTATAAACATCTAAATGCTTCCCAAAATGGGAAAAGCGCCGGGAAGGGCGAAGGAAGCAATAGAGATATCCATAACTTTTAGACATTTATGACAAACAGATCAAGTAGTAGCGATAATAACACAAGCATATATCTGTATTTGAAATCCTCCAATGTATTGCTTCCGCTCAAATTTAACAACAATGATAATAGGACTCAAAAATTATGATGTCCATGATTTTAGCTTGGCTTTAACCCCCAGTGTTCCCGTTTTTCCCATAAATCATTTGATAACATAATGCCTATATAGCGCTCAACGAAAACTATATATATATTATGCTTCATATTGCCAATATTAATTGTTACTACTGCTTCAACATTTTTCTGTAAAGCATAATCATAGCATCCCATTAAATATTAAGGCCTTACAATTTCATATGGCTTGAAAATACTCAAAGTGAATGCGGTTCACCATTCATCTTGGAGCTGTTTTGGTTTATTATATGAGGATATTATGTGACATTGACTTGACTCTGTTGTGAAGATGTCGGTCATTCCTTTTGTTCTCCTTAAATATATATACGAGGATATAGCTTGCGCCACTAAGATTCAAGTGCTGGCAAAGGTTAATGTGATACGTTCTCCCAGGAACGATGACATTTATTGCTGTCTGAAGAAGCGTACAGAGAGTACGGAAGTATGCTAGAATGACATGCATAAAGTTGGTATGCTATATCGAATTCAATGAATAGATTTTCACGTTTAAGTATTTTTGGAACACTATGAATAGTACTACGTGTTTTGGAACCGTCCCATTTTCTTCCTACATTTTCAGCCAGCTCTGAATTTCATTATAGTCGGGAAAAGACACCATTATATATGATAGTCTTATAGCAGTACTATATAAGCATTCTTATTCCGCTCAGGTTACTAACTTTTGACTCGATGAAACTCGATTTGCAAAGCCTTCAGTACTTTTTCTGTCGTTTTGCAAAACACTTTTCTCTTTTGGAAGCTCAAGGTGGCGGTGTTTTAGACTATTGGCATTTCCTGTCTAGGATTGCCATCTGCATTGACTTTTAAGAATAGGCTTATAGACATGGCATCCCCAAATTTGTTCGTTTACACAAAACCAACGGTTCATTAATTGTTCAACAGAGAGTGCTCGTTCTGTACATTGATTGAGCAATTCAGACGTCATCATAATAATCATGGGGCCTGTATCAAAAACGAAAGTTAAACGGGCCAAATCCTCCATCACCAAGAATATTAGGTCATGTCAAATGACAAGTACAAGTCGAGTAGTAAGGATTTTTAGTGAAATGTCCATTGACAAATTTGGCAAAACCTTTGCCAAAATGACTGCAGGATATCACATAATTTTCCCTAGTGTCCACTATACAGACCAGCAATCATCTTTGCCCATCTTACATTATTTAAAGGATTTTTCGCTCTTTTCCTTCAGTGTCCGCCTCGCTATTGGAGATTAGTTAGTTTTTCTAATTCAGAGCCTGAATATAAGTACCTAAAGTGATGTCAGTAATATTAATAATGATGATAGACAGGCGCTGAATTTTCAGCGCAGTTTACACCTTCGCAATTTCTTACAACGCTACATGCATCCGTTGTGGTTATAGCTGGAGTGATATACTGTTTTATGCTTTAATATTGTCGGACTTACTGTTCAAGATACTAAATTTAATGGATTTATTAGAAGACCCTCAGCATAAATCTAGTGATGAAAAAGATTATGGTAGAAGTGACAGTTGGAACATTTTTCGTGACACAAAAAACGAGACTAATGTCAACTACAGTTAATGGGGGTGACCGGCTCAAACCTTTTACATTCCAAAACTAAGCCATGATGCATTACTTTTTATCTGCGGCGCAAATCTTTGGACATCAACACCAGTGCTTTCTTCTGAACAGTTCAATAGCATTTCAAAAATTAGTTCAGTTGAAAAAATACATGATTTAGCATCATTGACATTGAGTAGTAATTAGATTCAAATCAAATAATCATAAACCTTGTGAAACCTAGCTGCTTGCTTCTAATATTAATTAAAATATTTATTTGGTAGAATATTCAACTGTATCCGAATTGAAATCCGTTTTGGTTTCAAAATTGAAATAAATATACATCGCTGTGCAATTCTCGGAACAGCGAGATGACGAAACTCGAGCATTTTTTTATCCGGGGCAAAAGAACTGCTAACAAGCATACAAAGTATAAGATACCAAACTCAAAACTGCATATTTGGGATTGTACCCAAGAAAAATGAGGCAGTCCGAAATGCGATTGCCGAATGTCTATGTAACAATCACAACTTCAGCGATGTTTCAAAAAATCGCTAGCGACAGAGGAAATACCGAGGTCTTCGCTCTTGACTTTTGACGTAGTAGTCTCCTCATCATTCACGTGGGTTGGAGGCGTGTTTATATTATGCTATACAGATAACTTTGCCATACAAGGTCTGTTTTACTAGTCTAATTGCTTTCAATTCAAGGTGTTTGGTTTTTGCAGAGAGAAAGCAGCTGAGACTAGAGTTTAGCACATTGTTTGCTTTTTACTGTTATGAGCTAGCCTCGGAGGGAAAATTGCTGCGCAAGCGTCGTGATTTGAATGTTATCAAATAACCTCCCAACCCAAAGTTCTCCCACACAAAGCAACAGCAGCTTTAACAGTATAGATTTGTTTGTATAATTCTAAATGTATATTCGCGTTTAGGCTAATGAGTAAATCCAACATTGGATTTGGCCTAGACACACCAGAAATAATCCGATCATAACCATTTCTAAAATTCCGATTAGCATAAACTAGTACGTACAACAAACAGCAACGAAACTATATTATCATCACTCATGATGCTTATTTGTGCCAGTCTTCCTATGTCTTGCATTTGTTAACTAACTATCCAGACGCTACTATAAAAGTGCATTCATTCTTTGTCAATGCATTTTAATGGATGAGGTTATTCGTTGCCCTTTAACTTTTAACCTTCCTTTGTTTTGACGGTATTTCTGATAATATTTTGTTATCAGTACCATATATACATTGCCAAGTTTGAATGAATTTGCAGTGAGCTTAGGACTCATAGACGCCGAAAAATAAAACGCCATATGCCGTGACATTTTATATTAATCAACATGAAAATTTTGATATAAATCCCAAAAAACCATTATGCAAATTGTGCATGTATATTATGTGCAACCTCTAATTCCCATATCCTCGATAATGACTTGAGCTGTCATCTGTTCACAAGCAGCGTTGGTGCTCAATTATCTGATCTTGATATTGTACGCTTGCCATGTTTCATTATCATGTTCTAATTTGGTTGATTTATGCAGATCAAGTTAAATGATGCTGGCAGTTGTGAGGTTTTCCCTCTCGTCATCCTGTTTTGCACTATATGAAAATGAGTTAGGTAGTTGACAAGGTAATATATCATCCACACCAACGCGAAACTTAAATGGTTTGTAGAATACGAGAAAAGTCGCTCGCCACAACAAAAAACCATACCTTTTTATCGCTTAACCTATTTTAATTTACTTATGAAACGCGGACCTATCAATCAAAGACTTAATAAACACAAACATACACTACATACGTGTGTTCTTGTATGTTTCATCGGCTTTGATTGTCCCTTTTTATGAAAGAAATAATACGCTGCCAAATCGCAAAACTGTATTGAATGTTCATTTATACGTGAGTGTTTTTACAAAAACATTCCATTCATTTGACGTTAATGTAATCTCATGCCACATTGTATGCTTGTAAATGTAACACTGTACTCTGTGTAAAGGTCCTTTGAGCTCACAAGTCAGTCAGATAGTCTTAACTACATAACCTAATGAGTGACAATAGCAATATGAATGGTTGCATGTTTAATGGCTACCAAAGAGAGCTCAAACCTGCTTATTATACTCGAAGGTCATCTTCTGGCATATGGGCTGATTCCATCCTCCTCATATGATCACTGTAATGAATATAATGTCTCAGAGAGATGTATATACATTTGAGATGATGCATAATAACCTCTTGAATTGAAATACCTGCTGGTTCACTATATGCTGACTATACCAATTCATTCAGATTCGGCCTTTGCAGTTCCTTTTTCTGTGATTCGAATGTAGATCCATGTCGCCTTCAATGGTTTGCAGGAGGGTTCTCCTTGGCTTTATTAAACCCATCAGGTCGAAATGGAAGCGAATCTAACTGACAGCGATGCGATAAAGACATTCTCTGTTTGATGTGTTGGGTCGATGAAATTGCATTGGATCACATATTGTAATTAATAAACCATTGCGTTTTATGAGAGGAAGAATTTAACAGCTGTAGGACATTTGAGGTCATGCCAGGTTGTATATCACATGTCCTTTCCTACGTGTTTCTTTCATAGCACGAACAAAGTGTCTAAACTAAATTTTGGAGACAATTACATTGTTTATGATAATGATGATCGATATGAAAATTTCTTACTTCCTCTCTATTGATTGGATTGCTTGCTGTGTGTCAATGAGCATGACCACTCAATATTTAAATAATCCAAATGGCCACATCTTCTGCATCATCAAGTCATATAACTTGACCTTCATTGGTTGTAGTTTGCGAAGTCTAGGCGTGTGATCAGATCATTCAAAAGTTTCCAAAACGATATGCTCACTATATATGGCAGATCTTAATGATGATCGACATAAAATGAGTCAACTGTTTCTTCATCGATGATGAAATGAAGTTACGTACATACAATAAAATTGCAGTTCTTAACCATAATAGCATTACGCACATCTTTAGTAACCAACTTCTAAGACGTTTATATAGTAGAGTTGTGTCTAAATAATATCATTATGTCAAAATTGAACACTAATATGTAATAAAATAATGGGAATAGCTTCAAAGCTCTTGCTCACCAACACCTTCAGGGCAAGGCATGTATGCCAGTATGAAATACATTAAGTTCAATATCTCATATGAATGTCACCAATAAACCGCATCCTCCTAGTTTGATATCTTGATAAGCAAGGTGTTTTATGTTTTATATATCATTATGTTGAAATTCTGATTGTTTGAGTAGTGTTCCAATAGCTCTTCAATCATATGCCAATCAAATCATTGAAGTACTGTAAATAATTAGATACAGGAAAAACAATGGCACCACCTGTATTAACCCTTTGAAGGATTGCTCAATGATACAGTTATTGCGCGATTGAATCGCATCTTTGTTTGGTTTTGTCTTTAATTGAATTCTCAGTATTTACCATAATACTGTAGTAGATCTGATCATTTACAATGGAATGTTTCTGAATCTGCATCTCGCTCTATCCCAATGATAGATGCGAAGCATAAATTAGGCGTATGAAAAATTAGGAAACTGTTGGGTTGTCCTTGAATCATTCTTAAGTGGGACATTTATCGTATCAACGCTTATTTCCCAGGGAAGTAAAGGTGCCAGTTGGAAAAGCCTGCTCATATACTTACATATTTAATGCTGATGAATGTTATTGAGTGCTGAAGTCTTGTGTCTAGATTATTTTGTTTCCTTCCTCGTCGATTTCCAGGAATTGACGAGTGATGCATGCATATATTGTACGTAATACAAAAAGACAGACAAGAAAAGGATCTAATTACAAAAAATGGCACAGTATAGTCTAGGTGTGTGGGGTAGCTGTTATCCATTTTCAATGTCAGACCGTCAGACGATCCATCCATAGTGTGTATTCATTGTTTACATCAGAATTATATGCACTTGGAACATCAAATTAAATGATATGTGTATAGTTATAGTTATGCCAAACCGTTGTGTAAATTTCAGCTGTTGGAAGTTGGAATACATAAGCCACTGCCAACAACTGGATGCAGGTATATGAGTGTGCTGTGTAGCTGCAATAATTGTTAAATTGACGATAAAAAGTTGGTTTGGTTGTGAATATAGTATAATACAATGCATTGTGAGTATGTAGGAGGGGGAAAGACCAGTGAAGGATATCCAGTTGAATCTTAAGTTGTTTCAGATAAAAAAGTACACTCGCTGATACTAGGTACCTGCTGCTATGAATTTTATGGTGCAGCTCTTGCAAATATATAGATATAGGAAATTCATGTTTTCCAAGCTACAAATAGCAGATAAAATGCACCTGTTTTATTTATTTCACATGAATAGCAATATAATATTTTGTTACCGGTACTTGTTTTTGTTGAGGTTGTGGTTTTTAGAGTTGTGACGACTAACGACTATCGTAAAAAATCTTTCCATGTTCCATCATATTTGCCGTCGGCAAAAACGTCTTGTGCATATACATCTGACAATCTTTACCTAGTGTAGTAGCATACCTGTTGCGATCACTATTGCCACATTCTTGCAACATATAAAAATATAACCTGCCTGATCATGGATCTGGTGATATGATGACAACTAATTAATTCTTCTTTTAAGCTATCCTTACTGCTGCGGGTTGTGAGCTGCAATTATGTACAAAATGCAATGCAAGTTTTGGTATTATATGTATCATGGATATTTATGAAACTGGCTTAAAATATCAGACTCTGAAAAGAATCATGCAGCTCAGGCTTATCAATCAACTTCATAGGTTTCTTTTTTGCAAAATTTCCACTTAGGAAGGTAAAAGATGCCCGTCAGCTCTCTGATTTCTATATCTGTAAAACTTTTTAATTGGATAATGAGAATGAGTTATACCTCCAATGTTTCTTATTAAGCTAGTGAAAATGGAAAATAATAAATCTACGAGGAAAAGTTTTATCGTATGATTTGTATAAAAGTTGTTTGTTGTTGTTATTATTACCATACGTAGTTAGTGGGCGACAAGAATTAGACTATTTAAAGACGAGAATTTTAGGATGAGCCTTTGTGCAATTTGGTTGAAATGCATTGTGATAGGAAGATTAAAACCAAACCTCGTTTTTGTCCCGAAGCGACTTCTAATCATCATTCTGTTATAATGTTAGCCTGTTGTTGTCGTCGTCAACTGCAACTTTGCATTTTGGCATCTTGGCCCATTAAAAAGGATGCTATAGCAGTCGACTCGATGTACTGCAACAATTGAAATCCACATCAAGTTTGCATTCTTGCGTTGTGAATGTGAAGAATGCAAAAATTATGTAGTTGGTTCTGGTTGAGCCCATCGAAATGTAGACAGGGATAACATTTTTACACATACATCATCTTGATGCTACCATTAGATTTTATGTGTACTTACGTTCTATATCACCACGAGTTAAAGTGATCTCTACAACAGATTGATAAAAAATGTACATCCCAAAGTGCTCGTGAATGTACACAGATGGTATAGATATAGACAAATACCCTATAAGTCAACCAGTTAGACATCTATGACACTTCATTCCTTTTATATTTATTGGTGATAAAAAATTGGGAAGAATGTTCTTTTTGATGTAGATTTGCAGGTGTTACTTGATGTTATTATGATTTCTGCATATTACGTTTGTGTTTGCATTGGACTCACATGAATTCTATATAGTTCACGACAAAACATGATAAAATGGAAGGTAGTATTCCGATTCTTTACTAAAATATTCCTCTTTATCCAATGAGATCATGATGACTCAAAGCAGCTACAACCACACATTTAGTTCGCTGATTTTTTTCAGTCACAATTTATATGGCTATATAATATGTTATTCTATCGAATATTGAATTAGTACTTCAATTGTTGCAACATAATATACCTGTTGGATATAGGAAGTAATCCTAATGATTTGATGAGATGATTGGGAATCTTCTACAAACTTCCCATTCTTAGCATGCGCTACAGCATGTCATTCATTACTCATTCGAACGCTCTGGTTTGCCGAGTCTTTTCGCGTGAACCTGAGCGAGATGTGATAATGATATAGCATACGCATCATAATATGACGTAGTCTGTGTGTGTATAGTATGATAATTATTCGCATTCTCGTATGTGTATGCATTTACGTATGCTAATGTTGTTTTATGAAAGCTGCGCCAACATAGTTAAAATTCTTAACTGTATATATATATTGTATATAGTGCGTAGTAATAGAAGATACATACATTCATTTTTATAGATGGACACGGAATGTGTAAGATGATTTTGAGGTACAGTTTAGTAAAGCATTCATACATTTGATGAGAACTTGCAACCGTCCATTAACTCCTTCATTTCTTCGTAGCATTGAAAGAGGAAAGGAAGAAAACGACAATGTGTTACATGTTGGCTCATCCATCGTCACTAGAAAATCCTTCATATATGTTGCTGCTTATGTTAATTATTTAGAGTTGGTTGGTCTTTTTTCCTTCTACTCAATTGTTCATCTTTAAAGCCTTACCGTGTAGAGTTTGTTGGCTATTTGATGAGTGAGGGACACCTAGAAAAATTGTATGTCGCTCTTTAAACTAGGAATGGACCAACATTGTCCTATTTCCTATGTTTTTTTGGTTCATTTTTGCATTCACACACAACAACAAACAGTGAACGAACTGAGTGAGTCTGAGGTGTGTCAAAAAGAGGAAAATCAATTATAATGAAATAGGCTTTCGCTTTAACACATTACATCAAATGTGGTTAAAGCAAGCCACAATCCATGAGTGAGCGCACATGTGTGCTGGTTATTTGTTCGAAACTTTTAACACATCAAGGAAGTTCATTGAAGTTTGGAGAGCAAGTGCTTGGTTGTGAATGCAGGAAAACATTGTATTTCTGAACTCGTTTTAGTGAGCGAGAGTGGTTGGATCAATATCTTGCATGATGCGAGACATGGAAATTTACTTTCATGGATTTATCTTCTGCATAAATTGAAGGTGTTTGAGTATCAACCTCCCCCAAAGTCGTGATCATAATACTTCACGACTTTTGTTCGTTTTTGTCAAAAATTTTCCACAGCAGTCTTTCTGTAAAAATACCAAGCACGGATGTTAACATTTTACGAGACATTAGTGCAGGGGACGTAAATATTTTCTAACAAGCTACTTCTTTTTGTAGCTGTAAGAATAAAACACTTATTTTACGAGCTTGGAACAGAGTTCATCGTTCATCTACAAGCTGTGTGAGTTTATTTCGGAGGTAGTAGTTCAATGCCAAGAGAATTCCCAAGCTCTCCCATCATTTCACTGAGCAACTGTGACGCAACAATGATGTGATGATATATTGTGTTTGAAACCTGCTACTGGAGTTTTATTTTTTCATTTGAGAATACAACTTGCTCGACAAGGTTATTGTGCTTGGTTTATAATGTTGATGAATTTAGACTCAGTCACCATGCCATTCTGAAATGACAGCTTAAATGGAATGTTTTAGATTTACGTGCTGTATCAATGTAACCTATGCAAAGCAATTCGCATGAGTTTTAAAATATAGGTACATTTGCCTTAACTTTAAAACCTATATTTGAGCGTGGAATAATTTTGCACTATCCAGTATTATATTATCCTACGCAAGTGAGAGGAAACCGCGGTTTCGTGCTTAGATAGTGCTGGTGATTGTGCGTTAGTCAGGTTGAGGTATTCAATGTGGTTGGTTCTGCTTGCGTAATCATTTACAGCTCTTGTTGGAGCATTAAACGAGGCTGTAGCGTATGATTGTAATAGGATAATGATTGCGAGAATAGAAATGGCGATGATGACAACTCGTCCTCCAAAGCTGAATCTGATGATGATGATACAACTGGAACTGGAGCTCCGGTGAGCTAAGATCTGGTCTCTGCTGACTTTGCTTCAGTTGGGTTTCAGCGTTCCGACGATTCACACCACTTGTGACTGGCTTGTGTTACATGCATTTGCCGATGTGCAAGGCTATGCTGTGAAAATAGTGCCGTTTGCTGATATTTAAATTGTTTGGATTGACTTATAGCATCCTTCCATCCTTAGTAATAGTATTAGACTTGCACATGAGCTCAGCAGTTGAATAAACTTTGAATCAATGTCAATGAAATCGAAAGTTCCTGACGTCACCACAACACGACGTCGTGCCTAATTGCCTGAAGAAAAGTGCAACCTGCGACATAGATTTTCACCTTCAAAGCTATTCTGTTATAACAGCTTGACAGTTCTTTTGTACTTCGTGAGTACAGTAATTATTCTGCTGTGTTGTTGGATCACAACATCAAGTGAATCATTGGGAAACAATGCATTTGAAAGTGTTGATACTAAACCTAACTTTCCCTCAGCCGATAAAAAGGCGACGGGCAAGTTTTAATGTAAATTGTGGTCAAGAGGCTCTCATTGAGGTAAATGGTGTAATTATAATACTACAATTTTAATTACCTTATGTAGTTAACTGTGGGCTGCTTAGGATGCAATGCAGGTCGATAGTCTTAAAACGATCGTTGCTCTTACTAAATATTTTCTTCTGCTTAAATAAATAAATGTATTTAATTTCCAATTTAATTTCTTGGCAGTCTGGGGTCTGCTTATGCGAACTGCGGTAGTCACATTTCCTTTTATCTGTGGTTGAATGTAAATAGATAATGCTATAATTACTATATGTTAGTATTCCCTGCAAGATTTTCGTTAAACACTCATTCTTTTGTTGCTTTTGACGTGCGTTGACAGATACATGGGAAGAATGTATATTGCTATTAAAACGAGTTTGCTGTAAACACATCTTACGTTAGTTTGACTCCAACCGTTCAACTTGTCGGCCCAGATAAAAAGACAGCTCAGGTTTACCTATAGAAAGATCCCTGCTTTTACATTCCAAATAGTTATGTAACTAACACAAAGCATTTTTAAATTCTCGAATGTACTCAAGCACAACTCTATATCCAAATGCATTAAAAATTCATGGATACTTTAGGAAAATTTAGGGAAAACCATACGTTTTAGCATTGTATATGGCAGGTATATTGTTCGTTGTGCGTCACTGTCACTAAATTATTGTAAACACGACCATTCGCTACAGGTGCAACATGACATTAACGAAGATGTTACGACATACGCTTTTAATTATTATCTAATTTTAGAAGGATATGAAAGACGGCTATGTGCCATGTGGCAATGGTTAATTGTTTACTTTTAGTTTATCTTCTCCAAAGTAGGACTTGCTGGTAATGGCTTACTTTACTACCTAGGGGCAATGGTCTTTAATGCATTACAGCATTCATGATCAGTTTGCACAAGTCAGCTTTACATTTTAATCCGATTTATTAGTTTACATCATACAACCTTTAAGCTTCAGTTTTACAATAGTTCGTTTACTACAAGTTTAATTGCAGCTTTCAGCATTGCATAAAAAAAATTCAAATAAAATTTTTATTTTATAAGTATAAAAGTCATGAGTTCATGACGTTTGTTAGTATTGCGTCCATGGCTGATGTTGATGCTCGACGCATGTTTGGCTATGATATTACAATATTCATTTAAATATGCTTTAATTTTACACGCAAGCTCTGAGTGTCATCAGAACATGGAAGATGTTTAGGCTGCTGCAAGATTGTCAACCTTGAAAACTTATAGCAGCAATTATTATTCATCACGAAATAAATCCATGCAGCTTACTGCATGATATAGCATCCTACCACCGTACAATATACACAGAGGAAAATTTTTGCAAAAAGCCAATTGTTCACTGACACACAAATCAACCAGATAGAAGAGTATTGTGCAGGATTTACCAAGCTGGTCATGCATGCATCAGACGTTAACCCTGCAAGTGAACGCTTGATCTTCAAATGACTTTTCGCGTGCAGATATACTTACATATACGGTTTTTACTTTAGAATTTGGCATTGAGAACTTTACCTGTAGGAGGTGCTGCAGAATGATGCAAAATATATGACCACGAAAGCGAGCTCTTGTTGAAAATAATGCACTTAAAGTATTAAGGTCGGAACGATAAAATGCGATAAATGGATGTGTTAGGTTTTTACGCAAAAAGAGCTCTACATTATTGCATCTATTCGCTTTCATACACCACACGAATGAAGTTGAAATGTGTATTATGATTAAAATATGAGTTTTATCGTAACATCACATTCTAAACGACTTTTTTCGAGAGTTCTGTTCCAGCTGTGTATAAGCGATGAAGCTTTTTTTATATCCATGTATGAGCTACAGTTGACTGAACATATATTGAAGATTACATTTTTTATGTTAAGATACACAATAATATTGGTGATCAGAACTTCATTTTCCAGTTTTTATGACTGGAACGTCAATTTATCCATGCGAGGCATTCCCATGGTTGCCAATAATCGTATTCAAAAGTTGGACGCCCACCCGCTGGCAGCTTGTTTCTAGTCGTAAAGTTCATGAGACGCAGCCATTCAATTCTTGATCATGGGCCACCTTCGCAACGCATACATTCCTTGATGATCAAATAACTCTGTGGATTTGAAGTATCGGACTGAATCATTGATTGACTGTATACTTAGTAGATCAGTATAGTTATTGTGCATATCGTAGGCTCTGGACTGAATGTGTATTGAAGAGGTGGGATGGTCTGACTGGAAGAGTCTCCTGAGGATATAGATGAATTGTAATCGGCAGCGACGAACGTAGAGTCTATAAACAGATGATAGTGCGTCCAGCGAGGACAGTGCTTCTACGTATAGATGACGTTGAGATCAGTATTATCTGGTATATAAAGATGGTATATGAAGAGCCTACACGGAGGAGGACAGTGATGGTTACGAGGTGAGCAGCGTCAATTATGGGGATCGCGATCAGAGTCAGAGAATGACGCTAAGGACGAGGAGCACTTATACCGCTTATGACCCGGGGCCAGCCCTGGGTAACAATGCTCCAGGCTACGGGGGGGCGTGGGACCTTACCTGGCCGCATGCAACACGTCGAGGGACATTCTCACGACTGTGAACTTCTATCCTTGCGCAGATTGCTGACTGCCTGATTGGTCATGCACAGGCCGGACGTCCGATAGGCCGAAAAAAGAACAAGTCGAAATTCAGTGCATGAGGAATGCCTAAAACACCCTGTCGCTTCTCGTAAGATGGTTTCTCCGACACCCCTTTTAGTAACACGCGCGCACCGGTAGCCTAGACGCCAGCGAACTTCCGTGGCCGGCCAAACAAGTTCAGGTTCGCGTTCTAACATTTAAGTATGAGTTGTCTTCCAAGGAGAAGCCTGCGCTTCACTCAGATAGTACAACATTGTGCATAAACCAGGTTAGGCAGATGAAGGATCTTGGGGGTGGCCGCCGACTGCGCAATAGGAGGGCTGTGAGCTCGGTCTAGGTGTTATGAAGCATTCGCAGTCATATACGGGTAGAGTTAGCAATAGATTATACGCTCGAGGCCTAGAGCACTAGATACCGCAGAGAACGCGGAAAGATTTACGTGCAGCACACCGTATCTGGATTTAGTACACCCTTCGCTGTGGTTATATGACTGCCGTTACTTCGCGCAAGATGGTCGTTCGTCAGCACACGACACTGGGTGTCTCAGCAGATAGTCACTGTCGTCCAAACTGCTCGGGAGCCAGGAAGAGACGAAAAAAAAATGTGAGTTATGATTGCATGATGGATTGGGGTATGATGCGCACCATGTATGGTTAGAAATCAATGGTTCCCGCTCATGATCCAGAGGTAGCCCCGGTCCAGCCGCGCGGCCCTTTCTCCCGGCTAAGTCGCCGAGAACGATGTAATCGTCGTGATATAACTAGCATATAGCTCCTGGCTCCAATTATGCGCGCTTTAAGTTCAGATCCTATGGATACCTGACCCAACGAGCGAGGGGGAGGGCAGTATCGGGCAGGGGTGGAGGCCAGGGGCCTCCTGACGGAACGCCGCGGGAGGAAGCGAAACTCTCACACGAGCGACCGGGCACCCGAGAGTGATCTGGGCGGAAGATGTCGTTTATTTTTCAGACATGTGGGGACGTAGCTACCCCCGCGGCCTCGCAAGAGTATTGAATATTTGCCACGCTGCACCTCGGATGATTTTTGTTCTTAACACCAGTGAGTCCAACATTGGAGGAGCGCCTGTGAAAGGCATACGGTTGATGTTAGAGAGGTCAGCCGGAGAGGGCGGGTCGTGGCGATCATGCCTACCGATTCGGCGCGGGCGAGCCAGGTCCTCCTTGTAAGGTGAGCCTACTGCAAGAGAGCAGCATCTGCCAGCCGCAGGTAGGTATGAAGCTTTTTAGTCGTGGTTCACAACAACTAAGCTTTTAAACCACTACGTTCTTTGAACCGAAGTGCAAGCTCTGTCCCCCTCTGCCCTGTTTGCAAGTCTTCCGCTCCACAGGTATATTCACGCTCAAACCCATGTCCAGCTTGTATGGATGCAAGACATGTCTCGAAACCATGGATCGACCAACTTCTCTTGGTAAGCTTTTCGAGATAGTGTGCATGCTGAACATTTGCTGTTCAAAGTACAAAACGCAGCAATTGCCAATATTTTAGTAATAATATTTGATGACATTTTACATGCTTTTGTACTGCAACAAGAATATGCTTAAAATTGCAACAGCGCTTTTTAAAATTGCAAATAATCGTATATTTCATTTTAAATACAGTCTTATTGCCTTATTCAAGTAAAAATATGTATTCTAAAACATTATAATATTATTTTCACAGGATAGCGATGCATTTTCTTCGTCGCCACAGCTTGGAGGAAGATTTAGAAGCCGAGATGGCCATGAAAGGGCTGGATTGACAGGACTTCGAAATATAGGAAATACGGTAAGTTGCACGTTAAAGGCTATTTTGTTGTAATTGAAACTGAGCCATGCAAGCGTTAACAACTTTATGAATGTATTTTCGTAGTGTTTCATGAACACAGTCCTCCAGTGCCTAAGCAATACAAAACCGTTGTTGGAATACATGAATAGAGACAGTAATTACCAGCAAGACATTAACTCTACAGCATCTGGAATGAAAGGGTGTCTCATAAGGGGTACACTAACTTACAATACTTTGGAACATGGAAATTTGGATTATTGAGTTGAATGTCTAAATTAATGTTTTATCTATGTAAATAGCCTTTGCTGAAGTAATTCAAGAGCTCTGGCGTGAGCAACGAGTAGTTGATACCTCAGCATTCAAGGATCAAATTCAGAAATTTGCCCCTCGATTCATGGGCTACAGTCAGCAAGATGCCCAAGAATTCTTGCGGTACTTGCTCGAGGGATTACATGAAGATGTTAACCGAGTGAAATCTAAACCAACGCCTATCCTAACTGATATTGATGACTCTTTGAGGTAAGATACTAAAAAAGGCACGTGGTACCCATTTCGCCTGTTTTATACTGCATGTCAGTTGATCTAAAAATCTGCATATTTTCTTTCCTCGGCAGTGATTCTCAAAAAGCAGCAGAAGCCTGGAAGCGCTACTTACGCTACGAGGATAGTAGAATACTGGATATTTTTGTTGGACAACTTAAGTCAACACTAAAGTGCACCGTTTGTGGCAATTGCTCTGTTACCTTTGATCCCTTTTGGGATCTTTCCCTCCCTATACCTGCGAGAACAGCTTCAACACGGCTGGCCCAGTGTTTCGAGCTTTTCACCAAGGAGGAAGTTTTGGATGGCGATGAAAAGCCTACCTGTTCCAAGTGCCAGTGCAGACGAAAGTGCACGAAAAGCTTTTCCATCCAGAAATTTCCTCGCATCCTTGTAATCCATTTGAAACGATTTTCCCCAACGGAGCGCTACCGAGGAAAGTTGAGTACACTTGTTGATTGCCCGATCAACAGCTTGGATCTATCGCCTTATGCTGCAAACAGAGGCCAACCGTTGACTTACAATTTGTATGGAGTAGCAAATCACTCAGGCTCAACATATTCTGGTCACTACATAGCTTATTGCAAACATCCGTACACTGGAGAATGGCACAGTTATAATGATTCTAGGTATTAACATATGATGACTCCTATTCATTATTGAACAATGCCTCAATATAGTTATGTTTATGCTCATGATTTTTAATTTTTCCAGGGTATCTCCAATTTCCACCCACCAAGTAATTTCCACCGAAGGATATGTACTGTTTTATGAGCAGGTCCAAAGTTCTTGAATCTATTCAAACCAACGACTCGAAATTTTCTCAATATAATACCTAGGTGTCTACAATTATTACTACATACATTTATTATATTTAATGTGCAATCTTTGGCTGACTACATTATGTATATACTTACTACACTAATGAAATTTCAATGCAATCAAACATGAATGAACTATGAAAAGGAAATGTGTGTAAATTATTCAAGGACGAAATCCGTACCTGCCGATAAATTGGAAGATATTTTATTCGAGTGACGATATTATTCAACTCTAAAGAAAGTCGTTTTGTTTTGCGTGTAACCATCTATAGTAGTCAATCGGATAAGATTGTAAGAAATACAAGAAATGTTTTGTTATAAAAGCATGAATATTAATTTCCTAGCTTAGATCTATGTTGTATGAAATGAAATTTTGCGACTGGGGCTGAAAAGAGGTTAAATATAATTGTTTTGTTATATCAGTTGCATGCATACCTCTTGTTGGTTATATCACTAATTTGTTTGTTTTTTTCGGACTAAGCCCAGCGTAATTTTTAAAAAACTATCATGTATTTGTTTCGTACGACGAACTGAACTGAAGCTAGTCCTTATCTCGCATATGATTTCGTATATAAGTTGATATGATTAATCGTGCGCTCAGCACGTAAAAGGGATATAAACAATTTAATCAAAGAGAAGTATTTAAAACAGTAAGCTATTATAAGGTTATGTGAAATAAAATATGACCTGAACACCCATGAGTTTTACGCAACGTTTTATTCAAAATAATTATCTCACCTTGCATGCGCATACACGAACATAGTCTGGACTGGAACATACAACCGTAGACCAGCTCAATGTCTTGTACATCTCTTTGATTATATTGACCACATTTCGTTTTTAATTTAAGGAGACACTATCTCGATGTATAGTAAATATGTATGCAGTGAATGTGTGATTGTGATTGTTTTAGAAACTGGTACTATATAAGTGTATGTTGAGATGAGAAGTGAAGTTCTGATGTTTCATGTAACAAATTATCATTAACCTTAATGTATGATATCAAGGTTCTTTTATTTAGTTTATGAGTATAGATCAATCGATCAATAGTTTGTTATGTATATAATAATTCTTTGTCATTAAGTCGGTTCCGTTCCAAATTCTAAGAAAAGATACATTATATAGTTATTGAAGCAAATATGCAGAATGTTTTACAGTAAGTAAACTACCGAATTTCTTCCCTGGACAGTCCTTAGCAAGTCCATATTTAAACGCCTAATTTAGTGCAGAATTGTTTAATGTTACATCATTCATGTATTTGTATGGTTGCTGATTGTGTTTTTATATGCAGTCAAGGGCAAAGAATGATGTGTTTGTAGTATTTCCTGGTCGTCGTTGAAACGCGTGCTGATTCAGGCTGATAAACTAAACGTGGTGTCAACTTGAGTCGAATGCGATATATAGTAAAACTTACTCTTAGCGCATAACCTCAACGCTAGGTGAAACTACGAATATTAAAAATGATTTTTGTTTGAGAGGTACTTATGTGACTTCTTGTGGTGGCAGATAGCAAATATGATAGACTGATGACACAATAATATATTAATATATACACGTTTAGCAAATAGAAAGCAATTACTGTACTGTACGTTAACGAAAATTGTATTTGTCGACGGACTACGAAGTTTTCGTTGAAAAAAATAAACTTAAACAGAAACTGAAATTTATTCCAAAGTTTTCACAAGATTTCTTCATACTCCAAGTAAATCATTTTTGACTACCATATTGGCAAAATATACAGAAGTGGCACAATTGCCAATAAAATGTTCATGACATTTTCGTTAATATTGTTGGCTGTTGAAAATGCCTGTCTACCTTGACGTCTGCATCTGGATGACGTTGGTTTTTCATAAGGAGTGAACTCAGGATACGTTACTAGATAGTCCTGTCGTATTAAAATTAAAATAAATATACATTCGTAGCTTATATCCAAGTAGATTTAAAAAGTCAAGGTGCTTTTACCGTTAAGGGGACTCTTTTAAAACTTGGCCCAGTGCAAAACGTGGTATGTTGCCCTTCCCACCATTGCTTCCAAATTTTCTTGGTAAGTTTTCCATTATCCTTGGTCCACTCTAAAGCGTTCACATATTCTCGAACAGTCTGCGGTTGCCCCGAACTCGAGCCTGTCTGTGGATCAGTGACGTACAAAAGGTCAAAGGGATATTCAGGAAGTCCCTGGGTCCCGTTCTTTAAAATGTAAGCGTCATCGCCTGGATCATACATTTGGTTTGGCCTGTAATCAATTGCATATACCAGACGAAACCATTTTGAAACGTCTCAATATTTCATAGCGACTTTCGCGTGTTTAATAAATCATAGTACAATCTCTTACTTGGGTTTGTAAGGTAATTGTATCATTCTTAATACTTCATCACCCTCCACTTTATGAATACCCAAGGCATGGAAAAAATTATGAAACTCGTATTGAGTTTTGCACAACGTCAAAGGAATTTTCGGGTAATATGTAATATAACCCTGGCACATTTCGTCTCGAGTACTCGTTCCACCCTAAAGACAGAAGAAAGTTTTTCAGAGTTTTTCAGTCTGTAAAATATTTAAGTTTTAATCGGATGGCAGTCATCTTAATAATTAATAATGTAATAATTTACGTATGTAATCGTCTCCCTATCGCTTGTATCATAGTCGCATTCAATCATAATGATGTCACCCGGCAATATCTTCCTCGGGGGAGACACTATACGGGATTGCTGATAATTGAAGTCGTAGTGCAAGTCCTATATAGAAGAAACTGAGAAATTATTTTCTCAGAGAACTACAAAGCCCGATACATGTCTTCATTAATAGTGCATTGAATTTTTACCTGAGCGATGGGAGAAAGTTCTTTCCCATTACGGATATGTTTGAGTACCATTTTGGTTGCGGCAAGATGAGCATGTAAAGTTGCATGAGTTACCGTAATTCCCTCCTTTGGAATTACCGAGTTGGTGCATTCTGACGTGCAGAATGCCATATTTTTGAAGCCAACTGATTTTGGAGGAATCATTTGGAACTGGCCGAATCTGGAGTGAATTGTTATTGTTCCATAATCATTCTCTCTGGTATTTTCGGTCACAAAAACACGAATTCCGCTGCTGTCCGAAACTGCAACGTTTAAAAAAATCAATTGGCTAATTATAAATATTAAGTTGGAAAATTTCACTTGCTATGCCACGTAAATTCTATGTTCTAACATTGGATTTGTTTAGGATTGTTGTAATGTATTTCTAGCATGAAATAAGTTGTTCCATTATGCTCCTCCTTCAACGGTATCCCTCCGTGTTGTGGAAGCATTAAACCTTTAAAACAATAGCCCATAATTCGGGCACATAATTACATCACCATTTCTTTAACTTTTGCATAATTACATGTTCCAGACACGTGTATATTTGACCACTTTGTTTAGAAATGGTAAGATAAGTAATAACGTAAAACAAAGAGACAACCTTCAGCTCCGGCGACCCACACAAATGGAACAGTAATGCAAAATTCACTCCACTCTGGTGGCATATTTCTCGTATAGCATTTTTCTCCATGATGATCCAAGTATTTCTCAAATATACTGTCACTACTCCCTTTGTGGGGTGGAATGAAACATTCAAAAAAGTTGATGTGATGAACCCATTCTTGATTTGCCTCTTCGATAAGCGTCCGATACTGAATTGATACAAAAAAAATCATACATTTCTCCAATGTCACATCAAGTTCATTGGGTTACGAGAACGAATGAAAACCTTGACACACAAACTTTATTAAACTGACCCCAATAATCTGATGTTTCCTACTATTATCTCGTAAATCAGGAGCTTTAAATATTTTACAGTGATATGTCGTATCTGTTTCTCCAGACACTGCAACATCCTTCATTTTTACGTCCCAAAAATGAATGGCTGGGTCACGAATGCTAGCATCATCGGGAAACTCCATCAAGTGCGTGGGCACTTTTATAAATACACTGCGACCTCCTCTAAAGTCCGGTCCGTGATACTTGGGAGTGAAAACGCCACGTTGAATAATAGGATCGTCATCACTAACTGCCCATATAATCCTCACAGTATCTTCCTAAAGGGAAAGTCAAAAATTTTTCTTTAATCAAATGTTTTTATTAAAAACGGCCCACCATATACTTATGTAGATTCTACTCTATTATTCAATTGGTTATACTGTGATTTCAAAATCGTGATGAAAGTCGCATGTGTCCCAACGTCTGCGAAAACGAACAGTGGTCCCATATTGATTTTCTTCCGCCCATAAAAGCTCATAGTCACTGGTATCATCTTCGATTGGCGTGACATTTCCTTCTGCATAAAGGTCCTTGATATGAGCTTTGCCGGTTGAATCTACCCAGCCCATAACGATGTCACTCCCACCCATAGCTCCATTTGGAGAAAATCCAACAGCAACATACCCTGTAACGGGTGCACTAACTTCCATAACGAGGTACTCTGGATCCTCATTATTCCAACGAATATGATACCCATTCCCAACAAGAAGATCCCTTGTCCACCTAGGGCTTCCTGACACTTGGCTGTGTGCCCCTCTTGGAATCCCAAGAAATAGGAATGATAAAATAACTATAAAAAGCTTCATCTTGGCGGTTGGCAAAAAATATGCAACCTAGCCCTCATCTAAAAGACAACTGACCAGAAAGAACCATTCTTTAGATGGAATATGAAGATGCTGGCATATGGTTATAAAAAGTCATAGGTATGTTGAGTTTGTTTGTCGTCCAGAGAAGTGCGGTGGAATAGGTGATTCAATTATGTTACTTTTCAAACAAAAGTACATATATACAGAAAAGTTGATAAATAATATGAAAAGGACATCCTCACATTAAGCGAATATATATTATATCATTATTGCATGATTCATCTTCATTACTGCACCTCATGGTCTTTGTCTCACCAGCAGTTCAGTCCAGCCTGAAATAGTTGCTACCCCATTGTTTTACTGTGTTTTTGCTTCTCGCTCTCGTTTTAGCTCCATTTCTACATTGTTGCGCACTTGTTTGTGCGGACTTGTTAGTATGCGAATCTAGAGGCTCCCACTCACGAGCATGTAAGCATCATAAATAGCTAGATTGACGATCAGGATAGTATATAAAAGTAAGAAAGCATGAAACATACTGGAAGGAAATCTTATAGTTGACATTGACACGGTATGATGGGATAGGATGTATCAAATAAAGTAGTCGCAAGTCTCAACTTTACAAATACCACATCACAACATCTACATAATGCATAAACGATGAAACATGCTGATATACTTGTATATTTTTCAAAGTGGTAGGTATTCTCATAATGAGGAGACATTGCCATATAAAAGCGTTTATATTTTTGCCGTCTCTTTCTGGATTATCAGCACGTAAACATATTCATGGCTTCAACTTCGTAGTTGATAGTTGGTGATGCTTGTGCTGTACATATTTTATGACGTGACTTTACAATAGGCTTATTGTGTGCCCAAAAGTGGCGAAATGACTTCCAAAAAAACTGAAACTGGTTTCTTTTAACGAAGAAAATAAAGCGAGTTGACATGCAACTGACAGAAAAGTGAAACTTTAATTATAGTTCCAGTTTCATATCACTAAAATTGAGTTCTTCCTGCTGGTTAAGAAAGGCAGCCAGAGTGCTTCATAATGTTAGTATTCATACCACAAACATATACTATTGAGGGGTAGTATATATTGTAATATAGTCAGATACAGAATGTGAAAAGCCAACCCAACATAATAAAAAGAGTGATTCATGTTTGACAAGCGAATGTACGACACGACACACCATTAATCCTTTATTCTTTTGCGAAGTTTCCAATCGTATATTCTCTTTATCACAACAGTTTATCCCATGAATTGAAACAAAGCAAAATTTAGACGCTTAAAATTCCATCATAGCCTATTCATAATACAATGTTACCAGTTACGGAAGTCTCTGTCGTAAAAATATAGGTACATATATAGCATGCCGCACTTAAATATATAAAGCCTTCAAGCAGATAAAATGAAAAGCAGAATGGATATAGCTGTATAGTAATTTATTCAGGAAACATTTGAAGTAGCACGATAACGAATTCTGACACCCGAAACAGAAATTCCAAACATGTTTGTCGTTCCATGTTGAAGAATCGCCACAGCGAAAGTCAAGAAGTCTGCAGGACTTTACCCGAAACCAGTAAAGTTCATAATGCTCTTTTCCTCTCGGAATGTAGCGGAGTCCTTCCATCCAACTGTCAATGAATGAATCGGACCTGTGATCCAGATTTCCCATTGCAGGAAAGAATACGATGATGCGCGCAAGAAATAAGACAATTAACAACAGGTACAGTTCCACAGCTCTGGGGTCCATTGTAGAAAATCGATTGATTGCGTTGTATCCTTGAATAGTGAGCATAATTAGGTACACAAATTGATGAACTGCAATTATTTTCCCGTAGCTGAAATTGAATGCGTCCACAAGACTTTCCACCCGGTGATATCTGACAGGGATACATGATAGATTATTTACGATTCAAACTGGGCAAAGGTCGGTCGCTGCGAAAATAAAAACACTGCTGCTTACCCTTCCAGACCATACTCAATATCCACCAAATTTTTGACAACCCGAGACATTTCCGATTTTGTAAAAACAAGATCCGATTTGAGTTCATCAACAGTTTTGAAACCACCTTTCCATTATTCATGGGATCCTTTTTTGTGAGGTCGAAACCCATACTCATTGCTGACATGACTGACGGAACTTCTTGCTGACTAATCAGCAAATCTGTAATCCGTACTTCATCGCAGATCCATCTTGTCATTACTACACCAGCCCGATAACTCAGATTTTCCAATATATGAGCCACAGAGCTTGAAATAGCGATTGTGAGGACTTCAATTGTGAAAACACTTCCCCAGATTATAAAGTAGACCCAGAGTTGGAATGCCACTGCACAAACATGATTTAGAAACGGAATAAGTATGATGAAGGATAACAATTTTTAAAATAGACATACTGTACATGAAACATTACCGCTGAGATTCTTTAGAACATCCGAGTCTTCCGTGGTGAGCCATAAAGGTATCCAGGATATCTTGGTTCATAGTAAGCATGCAGACCAATACCAACCCCACCAAGTATTCCAAGAACAAGATAATACCGTGAGATGAAATAGAATCGTCTTGTAGTTAGCAAGAAGCATTATTCCTCAGCGTTTCCCTTTTGCCACACAACATCAG
>LJIJ01000600.1:0-93992 GCA_001718145.1 Orchesella cincta
GGGGGTGTAGGAAATTAGATTAACGTCGGTATTATTAAGAATTACCTACTTTTCCGATGCTTGGGTAAACTGTAACAATAATTTTGATTGTCGAATATAGTGCTTTGCGCCTTAGAAGATATACTTTATGTATAACGGAATCGAGTACACTGCATACATCCACAAATACTATGCAGACAAAGATTCAGGAAAATTTAACTGGCTTGAAGTAACTCTGCCGTTGTTTCCACAAGAATTAAAATAGAAAAAGAACCAACGTTTACATATTCCTTTTGGCCAAATTTTTAGATTAATTTAAATTAGTGTAAACAATTTTTGATATTTTTCTTGACGGTCTTGTATCGAAATATTGAGCTAACATCACACCGTCCAGTTAAAACGATCCGTCACAAAAGCATCAGCTGGTGTGGGATTCATGCCTGCATCATTGAAGATCTTCCATATCTATTTGGAATCATATTATCATTTGGGAACCAGTATGGGAATGCTTTTGATGCTGTGGAAATTGTTGGGTTATCAGCAAAATAAGCCAGCCTTCCGATAATTGAAAAATTAATTGATCAGCACATACGTTTCACCGGAAGTTAAGCTCAAGATATTCCATGGAAACTGAAGGAGTATACAGCAAACGACCACTACCCTGTCACTCTTATGCATTTTGCCCAGAATGATGTACATGTTACGAGAGCATAATTTCAAGAATACAACAGATGCATGATGTTTTTCGTCTCGGTGTCCAACATGAAAGAACGCAATGTCTTGGTAGCCTACATCAAACATACCCACACTTTTGAATAATTTGGAAATGTCATTCTGCATTCTGGAAACCTGGTACAATTAAACCCAATTAAAGGAGTTAAGTAGAAAATTTCCCAAATCAATAGCTAACCACACTACTAAATTATCATTATTGTATTCATTCTGGTACACTTTTGATTTAAAACTTTTAACATTGACTTGAACATGAATTCATATGCATATTAACAATACCCAATTTTGACATTATATAAAAACAGAAAGAAATGAAGGGTTACTCAAACTACAAGAAAGTTTGCAAATCCACAAGCCTAGAACAAATTAAAAGTCAAACACACATGATGAGAATCGGTTGTACACTCAACTGATTTCACACGAAAAAATTGTTTTCTTGTTGAGCAATAAATGAGTCCATTTTGGAGGTATTCGAGTAAATCTAATGCATACATCAAATTGACGAAAGAATGTGCAGCCAGTTACAGCGTTACCGGATTTGTAAAGAGCCACTTCCATAATGTATGAAACGATCCTGATTCCTGACGTTTGAATAGCTTGGAACGCATGTCATGAACTGTGTAATAGAGGCTGCTTACTAGTGGGATTGCATGTTAGAGAAGGTTGGGGGTTATCAGTTTTACGTGAGTGCAGTCGAGATCTCAATCATTGAATTTCCTTTTGGTATTTTGGGTTAACTGAAAACAGTTCCATTGATTCTTGCAGGGCCATTTCACGCATGAAAATACTGTTTTCTTTGCACTTATCCCGCTCATTTTGGAATCGAATCAACTTCATTTTTTCCTAACTATTCTTTAATAATCCTTTCTAATTCCTCCTCTTTCTGCTGAAATGTTGCTTCGATTGTCGAGAGTTTCAGTAGAAATGTAGAGCAATTTTTCTACAACTCACTAAGTTGTTCATCCTGCATAGGCATTTTCACGTGGAAGTGTCTATGTTCCGCATTTAGATTGGGTGAAATTTTTCTCTGCTCTTCAATTTCTGGATTCATCTCACCTGATTTTGATTAGAGGATTTTATTCTCGGCTCGAACAATTTTCACAAAGGATAAAATTTCCATTTTGTGAAGCTCTGCTGCTTTTAGCAACTTCTGTTTTAAATCACATGTGAGCTTTCCTTCTTCTTCAAGCTGCTTATTCCATTTAACCAATTTATACTTGAGTTGCACCTCCTCATCGTGACCTCCCTCTAGGTTACAAAGCGAAGCTCTTATAGCAGTTGAGAGGCCCTCATATTTATCCCCAAATGTTTTCATTGCACCCTCTTTATCAGTCGGCTTGCAATACAATACAGCGTTCTTTTCTTCAGTCAGTTTCTTGTCCAATGTGACTTTGTCCATCTTAGTACCTTGAAAGATTTTATCAGCAGCAGTCCAAACCAAGCCAAACTCAAATCTACACTAACCAAGTAAGTAAATGTACAGGCACAGAAATGTATACACCTATATGCATATATGCACAGCCTCACCATCAATTTATATGAAACAAAGTACCTACATGCGACCCGGTACGGTACTTTGGCCTTATATGTGGCATCTTGGTTTTCATGACATCATGATATATCACAGTCTGTGACTCACAGACAAGCTTCAACTTTTCATGACGCACAGAGCAAAAGGTTCCGGAGTACAAAAATTATTATGAAAATTAGAATAAGGCAAATAAATAGATACATTTGACAAAATATCAGAATTTAATCCACTTGTCAACTTATAAGTTCATACAAAACACAGCCTGCACGACGAATTTTATGTTGATACTTCATTTTCAACTAAAAACCCGAGTTTACATAGAACCCAACAAATTTACAGTGTAGATGACGATGTTTACATAGCACTCATATCAACCCAATGTCTCAATCAATTATTATTTCCATAAATCATTCATTTTAATCCACAATTACTTTGTAGTCATCCAACTTCATAGAGCTGTAGTTGAAGCCGGCCGGTCGCTTCCCAAGACATTCTGCGGTTTGGCCACTAAAAGACAAATGAAATTAAATTAAACTCGCAATAAATTGAAAGCAAGTGGAAAAGACTGTGCAAAAACAAAACCTGTTGAAATGTGCCTGGAAATCCCCTCGATATTTGCGTCTGATTCCACAAAACGGACACTTGTAAACCTCAGCGGGACCCGAGTTGTGGATGACAGATTGGTGAGTTCGAAGCGTTTGTTTGTTCGTATAGGATTTCCCACAAATGTCGCAACTGAAACGTTTAGTAATTTCTAGTGTGCTGTGAACTGGGGCTTCGGGCAACTGAAAAAAATAAAGTAAGTATTTGATTAAACACGCATAACGTCAAAACACATAACTGTTCTGAAATTTAACTTACATCCAAGTCTTCTATATTTGAGCTTGACTCTGTAGCAACACTGGCTTCCGATAAGTACAAGTCCAGCTGTGGGTAACTATGATCCCTTGACATCTCCTCTCACGCGTCAAGTCAAAGGTTGGGTTTACCTGTTTCCAGATCTTCCAGGCGAGCTTCACACTTGTAATTTCTTTTTTGATGTTCAAGATTGACATCCAAAGCTCATATTTTTCTTTTGTGGGCGTCTTGCAGATTGCATCTTTCTCGTCATTTCCATTTTTGGAGGAGATTCTTGAAAGTGAACTCTGCAATCTCTTCGCAGTTTCTTCGGGTCTTGTCGCACCCTCCATTCTTTTTTTCTTGTATTTGCGTCCAGCTGAACTGTCATTCCAACTTTTTTCCTTAGACTCGCTAGTCTCAGTCTCAAGTCAATGAATGATTTGTGTAGTGGTTCATCCTGCTCCACAGTTATTATTAATCCACTCCGATTTCAGTTGATCCAACTCAGATTTATGCTTGTTGTTTAGGTCCTCGAATTTAACTTCAAATTGACTGGAAGACCTTTCATTTTTTTCTCCACTGGCACTTAGTGCTCGTTTCCGGTTTTTTCAACTTGAAAACTTCAGTTCCTTGTTGCAGACTCGCTTTTATGTCAGATTTAGTGGTGGTTGCCTTCTCCAAGGGTCGATGAAGTTGACCTTTTGTCAATCTCAGTCTGATGGGAGGTGAGCTTCTCGAGGAGTTTTTCAACTTCCAGATTTTTACCTCGGCAACAATCATTTTATTTTCCAGGTGATTGGATTTTGCGAAGTTGAGCATTTTTCAGCTTTTAGTTTCTCCAGATTTTCTTTAGTTTTGGGTTTTTGATCACGAGGTATATCACGGTTTCCGTGTCACTTTCATCATCTACTTCAGCTTTTAATTCATGTTTGATTTGTTTCGATGAGATCGGATCTGGAGCCGAATCAGTGTGACTCCTTTTTCGGGAACTGTTATCACTCATTTTTCAAACGTTGGTAAATTACCAGTCGAACTTTAAACCAATTTAATTGATACACTCTTTCGTCTTCTCGAAGATAAATTTAGTTTCTGAATAAACTTTTGTGAGAGCAGCTGAAGTAAGTGTTCACTCACTTAAGGAATCTGACTGCTTGCACATCGAGCCACAGCTGAAAAAGCTTTTCGTCCCTAGCTTTGATGATAAGAAATGTTTTAGGTACCTTAAGTGAAACTTATCCGCCTTTAGGTATCTTGTATACAAATACGTGGATATGTGATACATCCACACATTGTTGTGTGCATCGTTTGCTACACTCAATAACCGTTTTTGGTTAAAAATTACAAAAAATACACCTATCCACATACAAAATAAGTCGATTCAAAACCCACTACCACTATAGATGTGGCTAGGTTTGGTTAAGGTACCTGAACCAGTTCCCATTGTCCCAACGAGGACTAAAACCACCAGTTCTGACCGAAGTTTTGTGCATACAGCAAACAATAGCTTCTGCACGTCAGCTACTCACAAGAAAGTTCCTAAAAAATATTTACTTTCGTTAGGCGCAATAGTTCATTTGAGTTATAATTTGTGTGCAAGCGTCATAGATAATTTTATAATATCTGCAAAAAGAGTGGAACCGGTTCACGTAAAAGGTGCCAACCTGATTCTCCTCCGGGTCTTATCCCGTTTAAACAGAGCAAATTTGAAAGTAATACTGAAGTTGAGAATGAAAATAACTCGGAAACAGTGATTATGCCTCAAGACCAGAAACCCACGAATAAAAAAGATAAAACTAAAAATGCTCACACAAAACATCATCACCCGGAAAATATTGTTATTCCTGGAACTTATTTGGAAGTTGCTAAACTCTTTGAGAAGCTCACTTCCCATCAAACTGAGATTGACAAGGTCAACTTGGAGAAGGAATCAAGACAAGGAAGGCCACCAGGAGCAAGATTTCAAGTTGAAAGAAATGGAACGAGCCCTGAAAGCTGCCGTGGAGGAAAATGAAAGTCTCTCCAGCTCATTTGAAGTTAAAATTCGTGACATCGACAAGCTCCATAAGTGTGCGTTAAAATCATCGGAAACGGAATTGGCTGATATGAATTTGAAGCTGGACGAAGCAACCAAAATGTGTTTTGAATTGAAACTGCAACTAGCGAGTCGACTAGAAAGCCACAGGTTGGACATGCAGTCAGCTGACGCTCGATTCCAAGATAAAGAAGAGCAGTTAGCCAAGGCCCAGAATAAACTGGAAGAATGCAGATTCAGCTTCAAGAATCTCGCCAAAAATGCAGTGAAGAGAAAGATGCAATCCGTGAACGCGCCCAAAAAGAAAATATGGAGCTTGTTGGTGTCAACCTTGAACATCAGAAGGAAATTTACGATTTGAGAGAACGCTTGGAAGGTCTGGAAACAGGGAAACCCAACTCTATTGATTTGGAAAGTGAGGATGTCAAGGTGATCACAGTTACACATCAGATGGAGCCGTATTTAATGGAAAGTGATATCGCTGCCACCTCAAGCTCAACCTTTGAAGACATAAGTGTATGACACACAATCACGAACAATTTAAAATTTTTACAAGTTTGATGGTAACTATATTTCCTTCTATTTACTTCAGATATTTCAAGCACGGGTTCCCAGCGCACTTGGTGTGCTCAAACCTTTCAGTTGCAGTATTTGCAAGAAATCCTATGTAACCAAACGGTTGGTGGAGGTTCATCAAGCCGTATTCCCACACTTCGGGCCCTGTTCAGGTTTACCAGTGTCCGTATTGTGGAATCACACGCAAATATCGAACACATTTTCAGTCGCATTTTAATAGGTAATCATTTGTACCTTTGTATCTTTCTATTTTCATTTCAAGTATCAAGAATTTAATTTGTTTCAATTGGTTTTAGTGTTCAGACTACAAATGCCTTGAAAAGCGACCAGCTGACTTTAACTACAGCGTAATGGTGTTGGACGATTACAAAATTACTGTGGAAAGAACTGAATGATTGATTTATTAACTGCTTATGGTGTTGAGGTTATTGTGTTTTATGTACATTTCGACTTTCATCATGTGAATATGTAAAGTTACATAAGAAGTTGGATTTTTTTAGTTGGAAATGTAAAATCAACTTAAAATGCGTTGGGTAGGATTCGATTGGAATGGAATCATGTTTTGAAAAGTTGAGTAAACTCGTGGTTTTGTCAAATGTATCCAACTCTCAGCCAAATTTCAATTTTTATACCACCTAATGTCCATGTTAACAACTTCGTCTTGTATGCTTTATGAAAAATTTGACTTTATTAGTCCTTCACTGATCGTGATCATAATTAGATAGCATAAAAAGATTTGAAGATAAATTTGGCATAATTTTGTAAAACGTTTCAGTGCACGCAGTGTTCTGTGATAGGCCGATTTAATACTAAGGAAAACGTTTTTTATGGCTTTATGGAAGAACGAGCGTGTTTCGTGAGTCATCATGATTTCTTGGAAATGAGCAACCACAACAAGTGGCCAAAGTCAGATGAGTATGTTTTTGATGCTATGATGATGTTGATGTGTTTGCTTATATGGATATATATATTTATATCTATATGCGTGTGGACTTTTATAGTGTGGACTTGGATTGCTCGCATGTGGAAGGCTGATACGGATGAGCTTAGTTTGGTTTTTGGTTGCTTCACCTCATTAAAAAGTAATGAACGGTACGTATCATCTCGCAAATATATTCACAGAGGCAGAAACAACTCTTGTTGGGCTCATTTATTTCATGCTCCCCGACTGTACACAACACACAATCAGAAAACTAATAGCAGCTGAGTTGAGTCCACCACAAATATTTTAATGGTCAGTTAAGTGTTCTCTTAAGCCTTTGATAGCTGTTTTAAGTGTTTCTCCGCTGTTAATCAGAATCTTTGTTGATTTTTAGCTGTCACAATATCAGCATTTTAAAATTAGAAATGGAAGAGTACAGTTATCCCAAAAATTGCAAACGGAGACCTCCTCCACCTCCGGATTTTTCTCAACTACTGCGAAACCAAGTTAAAAGTGAAGATGAGGAGAAAAGTGATGTAGGAACAGTGATGGTGCCACGAGCTCCACTTCCAAAATTGGAGGAAACTATTGAAAAACTGAAAGAAGAAGCAGTTCAACTCCGTGCTAAACTTTATCACCTGGAAAATTCCGTCATTCCTAGCAAACGTCAGGAGGTTAATGAACTTCAACAGAAACTGTCTTCCATGCTCACTGAGATGGATCAGGTCAAGTCCGACAAGAAACTGACTGAAGAGAAGTACAATGACATGGATAGCAAGCTGTTGGAGAAAGAAGTGGAGCTGAACATGTTTGGGGAGAAGTTTGAGAGTCTCTCAACCTCTATGGAAACTTCGCTTTGTAACCTGAAGAGAGGTCACGGTGAGGAGGTGCAAATTCTTGAATCTAAATTGATTAAGAGGAATACGCAGCTTGAAGAAGAGAGGAAGCTCACATGGGATTTGAAACAGAAGTTATTAAAAGCCGCGGAGCTTCACAAATTGGAAGTGTCATCTGTAGTGAAACTTTTTAGGGCAGAGATTAAATCCCTCCATGAGAAGTCCGGTGAGAGGGAGACACAAATTGAAAAGGAGAGAAAAAATTCATCCAAGTTGAATGAGGAACTTTTAGCTCTCAAAACGAAAATGCGCAAGCATGATGAGCAACACGGTGACGGAGAGAAGACTTGCTCCGAATTCCAACTGAATCATCTTTTAATGACGGCAAGACTCCAACAAAAGGAAGAGGAATTGAAAAGAGTCAATGAGGAAAATGCACAAGTTAAAAAGATGATGATTCAATACAGAGATGAGCTAGATAAGTGCGAGGGAGAAAAGATTTCTATCCGTGAGGTGGCACTGCAACAATCAATGGAATTGGTTCAAGTTAACCTCGACCGACAAAAGGAAATCGAGTTTTTGAAATCTCGTTTGGGAGCAGCTAAACCTGGCAATTCGCAGCGTATCGAAATACCTGGACCTACTGATAAGCAGGCTCCTTTCCAGAGCGAAAATGAAACACGTTCCAACTCATTAAAACGCAAGGTTCGTTTTCACAATTTCGCTGTCAATGTTTAAGTTTTTATTTTAACGTTTAAAACCCAAACTTTCTGGTTTATTTGTAGACCTTTGATAAAACAAATTACCAAAATAAAAGGACTCAAAAAGATGAAGGATCTTCCAGCAGAAAATACTCGGAGAGGCCGTAAAACTGTAGTTATTTGCCAAAATTGAAGCTTTAAGCTATAGCGTTTTAGGAGAATGCTAGATGATTCGTGGTATTAGTTTTTTAAACGTTAGATTAGCGTTTCGTCTGTGCAGTCGCAGCTCGGTAGTCAAATTCTGCTACCTTTAAAATGGAGAGGATGGGAAACGGTAGCAGAATCGCTACCTTACGTTTTCATCGGTTTGATTGGGTTTTAGAGCAAAACTTCACTCCTGTCGAAAGAGCGTACCCCGATTAGCTGGGAACTTATATATCAACCTTTTTTTGAAACTTCGCCTATCCTGCCTATGTTAATAGGCAGAATTCCGCCTACCTAGCTGCAACTGGTGTGTGAATTCGAAAATTGTATAGGTACTCATGTTTAGGTGTCCTCTGTTTTTTGCCATTTAAAACCAATAAGCTGAAAATAGGATAGTCATTACGTAATACTGTTAAACTTTAAGATTTGCATGAACAACGTGAGCTTTAACTTATATCAACAAATATATTTTCGTTCATACTTATGATATAGAAAACGATAGACAGGAACATAAACTGTATCGTATGTTTTGTTTAGATTTCAAAATAATGAAATTTCTACAGCTAATTGAGTATCTGTTTACTAAGTCACTGTG
The DNA here is from genome assembly GCA_001718145.1 of Orchesella cincta. Classification (NCBI taxonomy): domain Eukaryota; kingdom Metazoa; phylum Arthropoda; class Collembola; order Entomobryomorpha; family Orchesellidae; genus Orchesella; species Orchesella cincta. The sequence goes on from LJIJ01000600.1 coordinate 8,949, forward strand.
TGTACAAATATACAAACAGTTGTAACATTTAATTGTAAAGTTTATTAACCAACCTACATTTTCCAATTTCCTCCTAGTTGATATCTCAATTATATTAATATATATATCCAGTGTGCGCCTTTAGTTTATGTTCCATCTAATTTTTAGTGGAAATTTCCCCCTGGACAAAATGAAAGTTTCCACTAAACATTCTAACTTCCATTCCACTAAAATGGAAACTTCCATTTTGTCCAGGGGGAAATTTCCACTGTCCAGTAGACGGGTGCACTCTGTATATGTCTCTGCATGCATGAACAATTGGAAGGAAATTTCTTGCGTAGAAATGATATGAAACACGAGTATTAGTTTCTACTATTATTTATGGCAAATTTAAGCTTAGGAATGTGTTTATTTTGACTTTGAATGTATGGAAGTAGAATTTTTTTTAAATCAATAAAATTACTATTAACCATATTTTTAATTTTATTGTTCTTCAGTCAGAAGTCTTGAAGCAAGTAAACAGTATTTGTTCTAAATCCATTGTTTTCATAGTTAAAAATATTTACCAAATTTACGACATAGGCACAAAGTCATTTTCAAGTTAAATGAGACTGAATGAACACTAAAATCTGCCTTAAAAATGAAACCTCGGCAGCTTATTTTTAGTTAAAATTCGTGACATAAGCAATTTGCATAAGTGTGAGTTAAATCATTGAAAACGGAATTGGCTCATAAGAATTTAAAGCTAGGTAAAGCGACTAAACTGTGTTCTGAATTGAGACCACAACTGGCCAGTCGACAAAAAAGTCATGAATTAACCATGCAATCAGCTTAAACCCAACTTCCAAGAGAAGGAAATTTAGTTTCCCAAAGCCTAGAGAAAACTGGAGGAGTTACAAATTCAGTTTCAAGAAGCTTGCCAAAAGGCTAAGAAGATGCAATTCGCGAACGTACACAAAAATAAGCCATGGAGCTGGTCGGTGTTGATCTTGAACATCAAGTTTCAGTGCCATTCAGTTGGGACATTTGAGGGGAAACCTGTAGGAGCAAACTGTGGTTACAAACTCATACATATATCCGTCGATCACACCATTTGACCTTTCAATACCCAAATGTCAGATTGCGTGAAAAGGCAACCACCCCAATTGAATTACAGAAAAATGATGTTCGATCGTTACTGAGTATACTGGAATCAGCCAAATGATTGATTGGCTGAGAATTGAAATAATAGTTGCTTATGAAAATGGGTAATGGTCACGGTGGTTCCAGTAAAGGATAAAACTCGGTCTTTGTGCCTCAGGCGTCTGTAGTAGTATTGCCGTCTGCATTTTGTTTACCAAACCATATGCTCAACCACTACATAATTCATGCTCCCCTGCTGAGTGGCGCCACGTTAGGTAGGAAGAATACATTAGCTTTGGCGTGGCGCCACCTCATTTGGGTACATGAATTATGTAGTGGTTGAGCATATGGTTGAAACAAAATACAGACGGCAATACTACTACAGACGCCTGAGGCACAAAGACCGAGTTTTATCCTTTACTGGAACCACCATTACTAATGGTGGTTTTATGTATAAATGATAAACGATGTGCAATATGTGATGTTTCATGAGAAGACGAGTTTTTAGTTGGGAAAGGATGTATCAACGTAAAGTTAGGCTTGCAGACTTTGCTTTGAATGTAATCGTATTTTTAAAAGTTGAGCAAAGTCTGAAATATTTGTCAGAAGTTTTGTAAGCCTCTCGTATTCTGAAAACTGTTTCCTACGTTCATCTAGACACACGGAATTTTGTCAGAGATTCATTGCGTTTTGATATTAGTTAACAGAATCTACATATGCATAAGTCAAGACCAAAATACAGTTGAGTTACGATCCGTTTTTTATATATCGATGGTGTGGTTGTGTGTATACCATACAGTTGTACCTATTTATTTATGTATATTTGTTTAGTATTGATTTATACCACATTCATGTTGGTATTTTTGAGTTTGGCTTGGACTGATGCATCAAATCAAATCATGATAAAAATACAAAGTACCTATCATCCTAAAAAGGAATATAATGAAAGCTGGAAGCACCATCTTATTGATAAAACACACTCACATGTTGTTGAGACCGTTGCCTTTCTGTCTTTAATTTTATAAACAAGACAAGAAGAGAGGATATAATTTGCCAGTCGGTAAATCTACCATATATTTCCTAAGTTTTCAGTTCTGTCAATCCTGTGTGATAGCATTTTTAAATTTTACTCATTCTATAATTGGCTGAATGATTGTTTTTAAGGGTCAAAAGAGAAGCAGCAATTGTCAAATTTAAATCACAAAAACAAGCTTTAAGTGGCATGAGCCCAGACTGCATTAACGATTTCTACGTAAATATCTCTAGTATAAACACAAATGAAATTATCCATTTACCAAAGAAACCTGATAATATTAATCCAGAAAACTACAAGTTTACTCTTATACCTTTCACAAGCAATGACTTACAGAGTGCGTGGATGAGAACGAAAAATCATAACTCTGGATCACTTGATCCTTTAGGAATAAGTAATAGATTTGTTAGTCAAGCTGTAAAATCACCAAACTTTATTAAACACTAACGGCCTTTTTAATTCCTTTAACTCTAATGGCCATGTGCCTGACTGCTTAAAAATTTCCCGAATCGTGCCTGTCCCAAAATGTAAAACTCCATCTTCACCCAACGAAACTCGTCAATCAGCGTTCAGACAGTATTCACAAAATTATTAGATAAATGTATTTTATAAGCAATTGAATACGTACTTTGAAAACAATAACCTTTTTTCTGAAAACCAATTTGGATTCAGACGTAAATTAACAACAAGCCATGCACTACTGGCTCTAACAGACTACATATATGAAAGCCTTGATGAGAACAAAATTTGTGCAGTCGTTGCTCTAGATCTTGCCAAAGCTTTTGATAGTGTTAATAGAGACATTTTGATAGAAAAAATGGCCTGGTATGGAGTGGAAAACGACATGATAAAGTCATTAATTTATGATAGATCCCAATATGTCGAACTTAACAATGTAAAATCTCAAAGAAAAATAACTACTAAAGGTTTACAGCAGGGTGCTGCCACAAGCAGCTTGTACTTTAGTTTACATATCAATGATATGCCTGACTGTGTTGAATCCTCTAAAACATTTCTATTTGCGGATGACACCAGCTTAGCAGATTCATGCCATGTAAAGGAAATCCAGAAAATGGTAAATAATATAGAAAATGATCTCATTAGGGTAAAAGTATGGCTCACAGCTAATACGGTCAATCTAAATGTTAAAAAAACTCAGCTTTTAATTTTAAGTAGACCTAAAACAGTGTACCTGGTATAAAAATATGTATTGAGGATGTGCAAATACAAAATGTAAATGTCATGAAAATTCTTGGTGTCCATTTGGATTCTCATTTAACATTCAGTGAACATTGTAAGTACGTGACAAAAAAATGCTATAAGAATATGTCTATGCTCTATCCATTGAAACATATTTTGTCAAAAGAAACAAAATAATCCTTATAAATGCGTATGTATTAAGTGTAATAACTTATGGGTCAATCATTTGGCTGAATAATTTAAATAAAGAATGTACTCGCATGCTTGGTATGGTATTAAAAACTGCTGCGCGCGTTTATCTTCAACAAACGTAAATATGATGGAATCACAGATATTATATGCAAGATCTCGAATGGCTTTTTCCCTAAACGTAAATACATATATGAGTGCCTTATAATGGCTTATAAAAACTATTTTTAATACAAATTCTGGTTACTTTCCACAATTATCTTGAACATAAATAATGTAACAGTACAAACCGCAAGACGCTCTACCTACAACAAACCGGCTTTGGTGTACAAGTCGCATTGGGGTGAGCGGAGTTTTAAATACAAAGCTTCCATGTTTTGGCTACAAATACCTACTGATATTGTTAGTAATATGACTAAAAGTATTTTTATTTTTAAAAAATCAATAATGTCCTTTCTTTTAACTGAACAAAACAACGAATTACTACATGATTATTCTGATGAATGTATGCCTGATCTCGAGAATATTTTTGAAATTGTAATCAACAAGTATAAAAACAAGTATGTATAATGATAATTAATAAACCTATGTAATACATTTCTTTATGGACAAGTGTCACATTAGTGTAACTACCCCTTGGGGAATCTAATTTACAATAAATATTATTATTATTATTGATTTATACCACATTCATGTAATGTTGGTATTTTTGAGTTTGGCTTGTACTGGTGCATCAAATCAAATCATGATAAAAATACAAAGTACCTATCATCCTAAAAAGGAATATAATGAAAGCTGGAAGCACCTTCTCATTGATAAACACACTCACATGTTGTTGAGACAGCTGCCTTTCTGTCTTTAATTTTATATAAAGACAAGAAGAGAGGATATAATTTGCCAGTCGGTAAATCTACATATATTTCCTAAGTTTTCAGTTCTGTCAATCCTGTGTGATAGCATTTTTAAATTTTACTCATTCTATAATTGGCTGCATGATTGTTTTTAAGGGTCAAAAGAGAAGCAGCAATTGTCAAATTGGACACAAAGGATTAGTTTTTACATAAAGTAGAACTGGAATCCTATTCCAGCTCCGATTTTTCTTTACTGATTAGAAACCAATTTAAGCGAAAATGTAGAGGAAAGGGTCTCGAAGACAGTGTTGGTGCCAAGAGCTACACTGCCGACGTCAAATAAAACCGTTGCGAACATAAAATACCCCAAGATAATACTTTTCACTTGGAAAATGATTTCATGCCGATCAAAACTCAGGAGGTGGATGAACTTCAACTGATTTCTCAAATATAATGACAATCTAATTTTCTATGAGCTTAGGTTAGGTTAGGCAGGGTTAGTAACCTAACCTAACCTAACCTATATTATTACCATAACGTGGGAGAAAACGACAGCTTCATTATTAATATTCACGATGATAATATGAACGTTACTTTCTAGTTTAAATTTGTTTCATGTCCATTCATTTCATACGATACATACATCATTATCTATCAAAATAACCGTAGTTACAGTTACATGAGGACGTAATTGATAAATTCATGAATACATGAAATGGATATGAATTTTATTGCATTACATCATGTACATGAAATTATATAAGGATCCCACATGATACATGACATAAGATGAATAATATCACATTAAATGGCATGACTTACTTTCTAGCAGTTATGTTGGAAGTTGCAAGAACTCCATTTGGAAAAGTGCAGAAATTGTTCCAGTTTATGTTTTCTAATTCATTTTTTCGTTTGCAGGAAAATTTCTCATAAGTTCATTCAAATCCAGGGAAAAAATTTCAATAGTTTTTGCTTCAGGGAAAGTTTGCCACTCGTGTATTTTCAAAATTATAATCGAGAGGAACATTGAAGTTGAAGAATTCGTGTGTGTTCAAACGTCATATTTTAGTAATTCCCAATGATTGAACTAATAAAAATTTTGCACCGCTGTATATTGCTGTTCAATAGGGGTTGGTGAAGCAGGGCCGAAATCGTTATGCAGATAGGATTAAGTTCCGAATCGAGAGTTCCGAATTGAAATTTTGCAGACGTGGTATAACGTACAAAAGGGCTTATAGCAGATATGCAAAATGTGTAGAAGCATAAAGGTGTGAACACACCCGCATGTAGAAAAAAAATATTTATTTTGGATTTTTATTTTGGATCGTGGTAGGGCACATCAAAATGTGCTAGAAAAAAATTGACAAAAAATTCATCACCAAATTTTTTGCCTTGCTTTTGCAGGGTAGGAGATGTAGAACTTGCGTTCCTTGAGCTTAGAGTGCATGTATGTACACTGGTGAGATAAGAATGAGTTAGAATAAGTTTATGGATTACGTAAAACGTACTTATGTAGACAAACTACGATCCTCCGATGTACGCAAATCATTTTTTTGGAACGTACATGATCGGGTTAACATAATATTCAAGAACAAACATGCTGTGGAAGCGGTGGCATCGCGCATAACGATAATTGCGGATAGCTGGGTTCAAAACTTCCCCGCGACTAAAACAAACAAATCCAACTTAACACACACGTTTACTAAATCTCGTAAATGGATACGAAGACTTGGAACTTGCAGATTTTATCAAGGGTGTTGCCTATAATATGACGAGTTTAGGAAGGCGACACTGTTTTGTGGGAGCAAAGGAAAAGTGTGACTCTGACGATGAAATTCAAGATCTAGATCTGGATGACGATGAGATGCCAACTCAATTAGTTGCATATCCAGAACCACCAACCAAAACCTCGATTTCAACTAGCACAACAAGAACCTTCAACCAGTCGGACCTTTGATAGAACGTATAGCACAACACCAATAAGTAAACGAACCCGAAGCAAAAGGTTGATTCAATCAAAGATTACTTTTAATAACAAACGTAATTAATTGAATGAATGAGAAAGCAATGAATTTCTGTAAAATTTGTATTCTACTAAATTTCCTAATAAAAATTTCGACTAATTATTCGGAAATTTTTCCGCTTCTGTAAAATTTCAATTCGGAACTCTCGATTTCGGAACTTTATCCTATCTGCATAACCGATTTCGGCACTGATACTGGCACCCGTTCAATAGAATTGTGAAGGATAAATAAGGTGTTAAATGTTTCAATTTTAAAAACTAACAAGCAAATGAGGTGTCATTTTTGCAATTAGGTTAGAAAATGGCTTTAAGCCGGTTTAAATTATAACGAATACAAAATAAAAATGGTAAATCCGTAACAAATTTTGTTTTGAGGCATTTCAAATTCTTCAGGCATTTCATGATGTGGTTGTACTGACAACGGAATAATCAACATTTAAAAACAATTTCGTAAGAAGAATCAAATGCAAAACGCATGCTGACAACCCTCAAACGGATTGGTATTTTACATAGACTATGTTTCAAAGTGATAAGGTGCATTACACTCTCTTCTATATTTTTGTGAGACACAGGTTTCTTTCATGCAAAACAAATCAAAGGATCGAATACTACCAACATGTTGCAGATATCACAGTACATAAATCCTTAGTCAGAAGATTTGTGAAAAGAGAAAATCCTGCAAGAGTAGTAGCCTGCTGTATTCTTAAAGGAAAGAATGGGTATGATGTAGATGGCTGAGAGTCTACTTCTGTAGTGTTAGACTGTGTCTACAAATAAGGATTTTCGCAAAATATATTATTATATTATGTATGTATGTACATTTTTGCTGCTTGGATATATTGAGTGCAATGAATATGGCTTAATCTTGAGCAGGGGTAGCCTACCTTATTGTCGAGATGGTAAAAGACGCTAAATGCAGACAGGATAGCTATCCAGCTGTGGACTGTGATCTCCAGCCAAAGCTAGCTTATCCTCTACTTGTTGCTCTAAAGATTTGTTTACTTTTTGTGAGCAGCCAGATACTCAAACCTACAAGTTACAAGTAGCCATCCGTGTGATTCAAACATTAAAAAATTAGAAAAACGTTTTAAAAATTTCATTAGTTAATCCTAATATACACAGTAATCATGAATCCTTCGGAAAATGTCGATTACCAACTAACGCATCACCGAAATCCTTCCCCACCTCGATTTATCTCTTTGCAAAGTGGGAATCAAAATGTTACTGGTACTGGTAACAAAATTCCAGTAATCGAAGGGCAAGTGCGTGCCCATTATGAGAAAATGTTACGTGAATCAGCTCAAATCCGTGCAGAGTTGAACGACTTGAAAAACTCTGTATTGGTGAGAAAAGACGAGGAAAATCTTCAACTTAGAAAAGAAGTTGACAAGACCAACTTGGAGAAGAAGCGCGTTGAAGAAAAGAACGCTAACTTGCTTTGCCAATTGGGCGAGAAAGACAAAGCTTTGAAAGCAGCTGAGGAGGAGAATAAACGACTCCAGAGCCTTCATAAAACAATTATTGGTGACCTACAGAAGGAGCACGAGAAGGAGGTAGATAACATCCAAACAAATCTGATTGGAACAGAGCTGAAGTTGGAAGAAGTCAACGTGCTATCCACTCAGAAGAAACGGGAACTCGAAAAACAAGTACAAGCGCTTCAAATCCATCTGGCCGAGACTAAATTGGAACTAGAAGAGAAGGAAAAGATAAACTCTGATTTGAATCGTAAACTTTGCACATTTTTGGAAAATCAAGGAACGGATCCTGCAACCCCTCGAGTTCAACTTGAAGAAAGTACGGATTTAGAAGATCTACAAGCTCATTGTGCTGAGACGAGCTCTAGAAAACGTAAGGCCCAGTGTATTTCTAGGCAGGTGTTTGGTCCAACCTGCCCGATGAGAAGGAAAGTCGAGAAAAATGGAACTCAAGTTGAAGCAGGGTCAAGTGCCAGTTTAAAAGCGGCAGGTTAGTAAATAAATTTTAAAAACATTTTCCACTTATGCATTGTTTTAGATTTGCCATGCTTTCAAAACAGCATTTCAGGTTTTAATTGTTTTGTTTGTTATTTTTTAGAAGTTTTGAAGAATACAGGAGAGACGCAAAATTCCATGATGGACCTCGAGTTACATGAACGTGCATTTCACCAGTGAATTAGTTTTAAACCTATTTTGTCTTGAAGAATTACTAGTATTTCAGATTTATGATTATTTGTACGATGTAAAAAACCAAACTTTAATGGACTTGCTAAAGTTTAATTTGAGTTATACCCTACTATTAAAGCTTTAAAACAATCTAATTTAAGAACAATGTTTCAATAATCATTTTATACATGTATGGAAATTGTGATTGAATATTGTTGCCAATAAATAACATTAGTAATATTTACTTGTATATAACTGTAGCAACATATTGTCTGAATTACAGCAAGAAGCAGCTCAGCTCCCGGAACACGTTAAATAATAATTTGATACGTGTTTCTTGATTATTTTCAACGAGAAAAGATGTTCCCCATTTTGTCATCCCTTTTACGAGAAATATCTTCAGTAGCTTTTAGCGCTTTTTTTAAATCTCTATTTGCGTACATGAGCTTATTTTAATGTCATATTTGCAGTAGCCTTCCTGAAACCTTTTTTCATATGCATAAGACAATGACAATTATGACATGTAGTTTACTGCTGAAAGCAATTGCAGTGAGTTGAGTAGCACCAGAAGTCTTTCAGGGTTTGGAAGAAATTCCAGTCAAAACCAGGTGAATCTGTACTTTGATATGTTTATTTAATAATAATAAAATTACAAGATACCTGTTTTTTGGCTGCATAAGGCTACACCAAAACCCTTTTCTGTATACCACACTAATTTGTCAATAAATCGGCTGCATTAGCCGATTTGCCTTTATTAGCAGTTGTCAAACGTAATATTAATTTTATCTAGTTTTGTAATTTATCTGTAACAATGTATGCTTTTTTCCAGTACGGATGTATGTATAAGGAAACTTGAAGTTTATAAATTATCGTAAAATTGATTCGTCGTTCACAGCAGGCATATTTGCAGAACACACACAATATCCATATTTCAGGTGGCTCAAACAATTTATTTTATTATTATACCTCGTCATCGTTTGTAAATTATAGTTTCCTGCTTTGTTAAATGCCTCCGTACTGTTAACAGTGAACAAATTAGCCAAACCTAATAACCCAAAAGCTTAGTTGAAAATTCAATTGTTTTCTGATAACAAATTTAACGTGCAAACAACAGCATTAGCTACCATGACAAATATTTGAATTGGCAGTTTCAGAAAAATAAAATTTCGAAAATACATGCTGCAAAAAACTTCATATCCCGAGCTATCTGCAAAGTTCGTTGTTACCTTCTCATAATTTTCTCATTCAATCCATTGCTTCCTGTTTTCAACAATCAATGTAGGAAGAATTGAATCGAACAAAGTTGTTCCTGAAAATCATCATAAATGAACAAACATCAATTTAGGTTTTCGACAAATTGCAATAGAAGCAACGAAGGTTTCAATATCGCAACGACTGTGGGACAGATACAACACTATAGTTAGTAAGTTGATATACCGTATAACTACATTGCTGCAGCCTTTTTTAAAACATTAGTACGTCGTTATCATTCGACTAGTCAGCAGCTTTACAACGATAAGTCCTTTGTTTTTCAAATATTTTCTGTGGAATCGGAGTGCGAATGATTTTTTCAGGTATCATTCAATATTATATTGCATATTGGGACGAAAGTGTAGGCTTCTTCCGAATTGAAACACGCCGACATAAATATTTTCCTTGGTTGGTAGCTAACATTTTAACTTTCTTTTACTGCTGAACGGGCTTTATTAGCTACAATACTTGTTTCAACTAGAGAAAAACAAAAATGACTTAATCATATCAATTTGTTTTCTTGCACAAATGCTTGTTTTACTGTTAAATGCATATTTACTGATAGTAGTATACATGAGCTCTACATTGACAACACTTTGTGTGTTAATGCTTCTGTTTATCGATTTTGCAAGAAAGATTTTTGCTCAATTGGAAATGGATAATATATAAGCTTTCCACAACTACCGCATTATCTTTTCCCTAATGAGCAGGTTCAACTCCGCTCTCTTTTTCATAGTACTTTTTTATTTAGGTGCTGGCTTCAGTTTCCTTTTGATCGGCAACAATATAGTTTTAATTGTGTGGCGCTATTTTCACTGGAGTTTGTGTCTACCTGTATTTCTGGGAATGGCAATAATCACAATTTCTGGCTTAATCCTTTTTATATCTGTGTTTCAGTAAATGATCTCTCGAAGTGAGTTTTACAAGTGCGGTTACTACATTGCTCGAATATTATGGTTTTGAAAGATTTGCGGCTCAAATTAAGAGTGATGCGAAGGCTTTCTATCATTTCTGTAATGTATGGAGACCCCGGAATTATCACGTGCGCGCGTGGTAGACATGCTGAATTACTTATGAGTCAATGGATATGATTTTCCTGAGATTAGCTATAATGTCTCAATGGAATCATGTTAGTACTCCAAAAAAGACAATTCATAAAAAGGGGGTGCCTTATTCTCACAAAAAATAACCTACTAATCTTTCTGCAGCCAAAACTTGGACAGGTATCAGTATTTCTTTGAAAGAACAACTTACGTTGGCAACAAGAGAGAAGGAGGTTTACCAGTATTACTGTGTATCATGACGCCCTTCATGATACCAACCAGTTACGTGGATATCTGTGAATGTATAAATACGAAGCAACACAAGAGTCCAGCAGCTGCGACAACAATTAGCAGCTCAATGCTGAGCTACAAAAAACTGTAAACTTTGTAAGCGAAACTCAACATTTTGAAACCATTGGGTAATACAGACTGTGTGGTGGTATTATAATGATTTCCATTTCGAATGATTGGACACTACGATTTTTAATATATTTGACAATCAATTTGTATATTAGGAAAGTTTTTAGCCGCGAATATTTTATAACTGTTCAATTTTCGGGCTTGAAACGTTATTAAAGTTAGTTTCAATTCAAAGTTATAAGAATAAATAACTGCCGTGTTTTAGTTAGATGATTACCTACAAATGAACGTGCGTTCATCCAAAGGAATTACTTTTCCTTGAAGTATTATCTGTCATCATGATTACAGAACGAATTAAAAAGAAACTCAGGTATCTATCACAATAAATTTTGCGGTTGAACTGTGAGGTGCATTTTAAATGTTTTCTCATTTACATTCAATGACGCAACTTCATTCGAGCTTAGTTCAGCTAAGAACACAGTACGAGTAAATCACATTTATTCAATTTAAATTTTTGATGCGCATTTAATATAAATTCAAACACATTTTCATATGCTTTAAGTTTAAAATCAATTGATCAGACTATATTTCGCTTTTAAAATTCCTTAAGGCTTGCAATACACCGAAGACACTCCATCATATCCGAATCAAACTCCAACTTTATAGCATCCCACTCCGCTTTTAGGTCTTCAAAAACAACTCGCCCTTCTTCAGCGGCGCTATAAACATTCAATTTCATTGTATTAGTTAAACCTTCAGTAAATTTTATACTCATCAACAACGATACTTAACTCTTCATTTAAAATTCAAAATATAATTACTCACACTTCTCTATCTTTCCACAAAATGACAAGTTTCTTTCGTTCCATGATGGTCATTTTCCGCAATCCAGATTCATTTGGCATTGGCTCCGCTAACCAAATCGTTTCAGTCTCTTTCATCGGTTTGAGCAACTGCTTCTGTTTTTCTTGAAAATCCTTGTTATCGTCTTTCACTGAATAATAAATTTCATCCAGTTCCTCTATGGTTGACCGTTTTGTGTCCAGAGCAATATCCTGTTCAGGTGTCCGGTGCTCCTTTTCCATTTCAGCATCGATGAAATCCAGCAGCATACCTCGAATCATAAGATACAGTTGTATCTTTTCATGCAGTTTGCATTGCTGCAAAAAATACATGAAATCAGGCACTATATTCTGCTCAAAATAAAGAAAACCCGAATATTACTGACCTCCATCATGATTTCAAGGTAGCTTTCTCTAATATCCATGCTGATGCGTCTGAACTCAATTTGACTTCTATGGATACTTTGGCAGTCCTCAAAAATGGAAATTCGGAGTTGTAGTTCCTTAAGGAAAAAATTATCTCTACCACAACTCATTATGTTTTCCAGCAATTAATTGCTTACTTATTAAAAGAACTTGAATTTAAAAGAAACACTATTGCCTTAGTCAAACACAAATCACGGATAGGTGGGATATATGCCAACGGAGGCACGGCGGTATATTATTATCTCGTTGTGTTTTGACTTCCCAACTCCATCTGTAAAGGTAGATGTTTTACATGAGCAATTGAACCTAACAAAACGCATTGAAACTGCGTTGTCGTTTTGCCTTGCTAGTGTTTATTTTACAAACACATATGCTATTCAGGTAGGATATTGATCAAAGGTAACAGTGTTTACGTAGCTCAGCTTATGAAATTGAAAGCGCAATGAATGTTTAGGTACTTTACAGAAAGTAGCAGTGTTTTGGGGGGATTCAATGTGTGCATAACCTCTCTTGTTATGCCAAACGCAGTTCAAAATAAGCTGCTACAAAATATAATACCAAAGTCAAAGAAAGCTGCTTGCTGGCAGGACCACGACTGCATGGCTATTGTAAGAAGGTTGTCATTTCATCACAACTAAATTCAGTTCGAGTGGATAATAGGCAAACAACAACCCTCGCAAACAGAAGTAGGGGGAGTAATAAGAAATAAAGGGGGAAATAGCGACGGAAACGTCAACTAAAAGATGAATTATATGAGCCCATATGAGAATCCAAGTAAACGGTTTCATATTTTGCTGAAAAGAGTATTTTGTGCTTTCAGGATCGAGAATCGCTCCAAGTTACGGATCGAAAACCATCATGAAGTACTTCCAGGTTTGTGAAGCTTTTCCGAAACGTTGCTGACGCATTTCCAGATCTCAACTTTGGACTCAATCATTGTAAGACATAACTTAAGGAGAAGGTTACGAAACCGGAGAGTTTGATCCACAGTTTTACGGTCACTCTCCATTGCCAGGACGTTAAGCTTTTCCTCCGCCGATCCTTTCACTCCAGCACCCCTTCCTCCTGAGTCTTATTAACGGCTCTGAGATCCGAATCCATGTTATTCTCCTTCCTCTAAAATAAATGACGACAATAAAAATAACATTAGCAAACAACTTGTAGCACAGCACGCTAACTGGGATGACAACTGTCTCTCAGAACTTCTTAATTATCCTTCCCTGTCAGTTGTGAATGAATTCGAACTATAACCTTCTCAACCAACCAACAGCTGTCCGTATTATTACGTTAGTAACCCATTTAATTTTGGGGCAAATTGAGACTTGACAGATCGGCCAGACTAAAATTTGCAGATATTATTGTGGTTGAAAGGTTCTTAAAGAGGGGGGAACCTTATCGAGTTGTATTCCTGAATATTCAGTGCCTAATTATTTAGGCTAAACCCAGTCCCGTTACTCTCAAGCTCTCAAACACTGTCGAGTTTTCTGCCTTGCAACCAAAATTGTAACCAAGCTCATCCACAACAGCTTTGAACGGCTCTCAGTATTTGTCACCTCCTCTTCATAATGTAAGCAACCAACGAGTCTCACTTCCACTTTTGGTTTCGAGGTTCGATTAAACTTTCAACTCCCGTACGTATGGTAAACGCAAATTTCTTCATGCCTGAAATTTGAGGAAGGGGCAAATCATTAGCAGCTGCGTAATCTAGACTTTCCTTGCTGCGTAAAATTTGTAGGGCATCTTTAAAGTCGGCTTTGTGTCACTGGGTGAATAATAAGCCATTGAGAATGCCCTGTATCCGTGTGTTGCGGCTGCTCGCCAACAATCACACAAACTGGCTTTGTCGAAGTTGCTTTTATGAATTGTCTCAAATGTTTTGAAATAGTGGACGCGCAGCCGTTACTTTTCTCCAAGTAGTCCTTCTTGGCGTGGTCTGCAACTGTCCATTCCCTCATTTTACGGTCCTTGTATCTCAGGTGTGTCAACAACCTACAGTGGTAAACTCGGGGCCTTCTTTCTGGCAATCCTTGAGAGCAGGTTTAGCTCCCTTACCCTTACGATTAGCAAGCTAAGCTTCCTTTCTACCAATGCCTTAGCTCCGTCTGGGCTCCACTCTCTCTTCTCGAAAGACCTCATGCAGCCTTTTTTCTGCTCACCAACAAGTCCCACGTATCCGTTTTCACAGCCAACAAAGTCCCTCTTCCAAGATTTCGGATTGCGGGCGATGATTGTGGTTCGCCGGGTGAGAATCCCTTCACGCTTGTCATAACTCATGTCGTTAACTTCTGGAATGGTCTTCAACATCTCCAGAGCTTCCGGAGGGGTGAGCCCACTCATGTCGTCCAGAGAAGCAGGCTCAGAAACAGCTAAATAATCTTTGCCGAGTTACTAATTAATGATGGAGTCTGCTTGTGGATATCACCGCTCATTTTGCGAGGATACTCTGAAAACTGATAAGGGGAAATGGCTCCACCAATTGCTGAGCCGTGATCACCATGCTGAAGCTCGAGAGGATTTGGTTTCTTGGGATGGGCAAACTAAGGAACGCGTTTTCTTGGCATTTCAGTGGCTACCAAAAGTGTGCTTGGAGCTTTTAGTGACGATGATGGGATGTCAACACTGTCTGGAATGAATGGCGCCCTCGAGTTGGACTCGTTTTGTTTGAAAGTAGGTGAGAAAGGTATATACATAAAGGTTTCCGTCAGTTCTACCTCAAAGAGATTGAAATCTGTTTAAAATTGGCTAGATTTTAATTCCATTTAGAGAAAAAGTGGAGGAGATCTTGAAAAGCTTAGTACAAGTATCCCAGATGGAGATTGGCTACTGCCAACTCGTTCAACTGAATAAAGCATCCGGAATATGAGTTTAGCTAATGGGTTCATTTTACTCGTGACTAAATCCCAAAGCAAAACTTAATAAGCTTTTCATTGGTGTTAGGAGACGCGGTTTTGGTGCAGGACTTTTGCTCTTAGTTTGGAACCGAAGACTGAAGCTAAAACTGAAGTGGACGATGAGAAAATGCTGCCACTTTGGAAACGACTCAAACTGGAGGTGTCCTCCATTGAAAGCGACACCGTGAAGAGGATGAAGGCTCCCACTCGTCCTCCGAAAGCTGCGACGATGACGGGATTGGCACCATCGTTGAAGATTGCAGGCTCTTCATCTTTCGGAAATGGGTTTTGAACCTGCGTGAGCAACATGCAGATTCTACTTTGATCCTACAGGTATTTCTTTTAAATACGATGAAAAATAATGGCATTCCATAATCCGATAGTTGTTTGCTGTTTTTTATTTTTAAGGGGTCTTGGATGCTCCCCTGGAGATGGCCGCCAATATCGTTAATATCGTTGATATTTGTGTACCACGAGTTCCGTTATTTCTCATAATAAGATGGCCGCCAGTTAAAGTAGAAATGTACAACGCTTTTCTCGGATTCTATAAGAAAATTATAGCTATTTTCGACTTTTTGGACGAGTCCAAGCAAGCCGACAAGTTCTCTGTAAAAAGGGAATTCTACCTAAACCCAGAAAAATTCTATCCAGAAGTTCTTCTCCTGTAGATTTTAATCGATATCGTGCAGGGCCGCAGCGATGGGGGGTACCCCGGTGGACCCACCGGTCCAGGCCGGACTAATATTGCCCTATTAAATTCCCTAAAAAAGGCCGTATTTTAGCAAGATTTTAGGTAATTTATACACCATTTGTGCCGGGCCGGAACAAATCCAAGCTACGTCTCTGATATCGTGTATTGGATGACGAGGCAACTCTCAAAGGTTGGTTTTGAACATGGAAGACGGGGAGCTGATAAAAAAGGAGCATCTCTAACAAGGTTCTCAGGAAGAACCCTAATAGGACTCGGTTGACGCGAGAGGAGCTCGTAGTTGTGAGAGGTCCACCTGAAGGAAGTCTAAATAGCGAATTCTCGAGATGTAACGGCTGTTCGAATTGGATTGGGATACTGATCATTTTACATCCATTCCATCTCCAGAAGACTGTTGACTATGACGGAAAGCGCTCCTTTGAAAAATCTCAAAAGAAATGCTGGCTTTAGCTAAACTTATTGAAAATTGGCTGAAGCCAGGAAGAGTGGGGCTGAAGATTGGGAGACCATGACAAGTTTGCAAGATCTGTTTCGAAAGGTTACTGAGAAGGAGGTTCAACCCATTAAGAAGTTGAATTAAGGTAGTGCCACGCGTTAACCGGACTGCGATAAATTTGCTGTAGCTTCCAAACTACGCAACATATTTTAATATTTGAGGTGCAAAAGAATAGCCCATTCAACGAAGATTACTTTTCAGCAAAACCACGGTTTCTACAGAAATTTCCCTTTAAGTAGGAAGAACGTTTAACAGCAATGACCGAAATAGACTTTTCCTGGTATATTTACCCTTTTTTCATTTGTTACAAACGAGACATGGCTTAAGTTTTTGGTAAATCCGAATGTATCCAAAATGCCATAAACCTCTCATCTCAGTTCACTAGCTTTAGTTTTGGGAATCAAAAAAATATGCTACTTTTACCAAAAATCGCACTTTTCGTTAATACGAAAAACGCAAAATTTCAAAGGGCTCAAAAAACTTCAATAAAGTTCGTACCCCGTTTTCCTAACGTGATGGTTGTCCATGTTAACATATTCCCTGAAAAGTGAAAGGAAAACAAACTTTTGAGGTTGGCTGACAAAATTTGATGTTGCTCATAGACAATTTCTGTTAGTTATCCCTTCTGCTTTGCAAAAAATGTCCATCAAATGTCGTTTATTTGACCAAATGGAACACTATAAAATGTTGCGTGGTTTGAACCTACAGCATATTCAACGCAGTCTGGCTAACACGTGGCAGATCCTTAGTTTAGAATTTTAATATTTGTTTAGAACTACTGGGAACAGCTAAAACCAATGTTAATTATTATTGCAGTTTTGACAAAACCCTCTAACAACCAGAAATATGTAGGTTAGGGCTAACGGACACAACTAAAAACAGTTTAGTTTAGCGCTGAAGCAAGCCGCTTAAAACATATTTTGATCATGTTTGACCAATAAATGCCAATAAATAATATTTTATCCCAAATAACTTTTTCATTATGTTTTTGTAAAAATAAGTCATGGCAAACATGACATTTGAGCTTGCAGAATATTCCAACAAAATTAAATAGTAAATATAATAGTCGGACTGACGGTGTTTCAAGGCATTGTACAACATTGGCAAGCAAGGCAACATTCGTTTGAATACAAAATAATGAAAATTTAAGACAATGACATGGACAAGAATTTACTGTGATCGACCATATCAAAAATCATATCTTACACGAAAGCCAGAACGGATAGCTAGAAACATCCTCAACTTCAAGGGCCCGAATCCAACGCCAGCATAACACAAGCTTTTGAAGTTTGTTAACATAATTGCAAAAATATTTTACCCAGGATGCTGTGATTATGTCCATCTCCCTTAAGCGCCTTCTGAAGTTGATTATAACTTTCAAAATGTCAGTTGTAAAAGAACTCCATTTCAAAAACAAGCCTTCTAACTTTGTCAGGTGAATTTGGACGAGAAACTCAAACATTTTTGTGCAGCTGGGATAAATCCCTGCAAATCTGAGCTGGAGCAAGTGTAGAGGAACGTAGGTTTAAAATGTGCGAGGGGAATCTACGTAGTAGATGAAATATTAGACAAAAGGTAGATTCCTTACAATGAAAGAATTAATTGGGTCGCAAATGAATGTATTAAAATAAAAGTTGAATTAAAATTAGCGCTAACGTAGACCGCAAATAAGTACAAGTAACACCAAATTGAGTTACGTGTGAAAACTTGTAAGAGTACGATATTTATTCTAAAGTTAAAGGGAAATGAATACTCTTATCATGGGATATTGTATTTGGAATTCATTTAAATGTGGGAAAACTAGGGAGTGATTTACATGTAGTAAAAAGTTTTACCAAGGATACGACATAGATCAGTGACCACGACCACGCTAGTTGGAACTCCGCTATACCAGTAATACTGGGGTCGCATTGCTCTAATACAGTTCACCAACTCCTATACGTATAATAATAATTATTTGTGAGCTGAACCTTGAGGTAATCGACTGGGCGGTGACGGAAGGAGGGAGGAACTTGGAAGGAGATGGTAGTGTGATGAGCGGAGGAGGTACTACGGTAACTTGAGACATTCGAAATTACTTATACTTAAAAATTTGAATGCTTATAATTTTATGCTTGTAACTTTGTGTTTATCCTTCAGCAACAAGTCTTTATTCAGTTGTGACAAACCGGAATCGAATTGGTAGGAATAAATTCAGCGTGGTTGATATAACTGCTGGTTTTGGAGAAAGATTTCGAAATGTAAGTCATAGAAGCCTTGATTCTGAACCTATAGCATGCATCGGATACACATAAAAGTTCCGAACACAAGCATCAATCTGTACCCAAAAATAAATTGTGCTGCGAGAACAGAATATACAAAAACAGCTTTTTTAAACGAGAACAACTAGTACTTTAGTACAACCACCTCACATTCCAGTCTGAAAAATTAGAAACTCGGTCGGATTATTTAAAAATCAAAAGTTAAATGTGCTTAAGAAGTTATTTTAACACGAGCTATGCACAAGTTTAATCCCGACGACTTCGACAACGACACGACAGCAAAGAAGTCAGGAGGAACTTCTCAGGAATACTGACGTGATATAAATTTTACAGTTTATGTGAAACAGATATTAGCTTTTTTGGAGAAACACGCTTCTCTCAGATGAAAATTAATCAAGGGCAACAACCAGCCTTACAAGAATATTGAGGTATGCAAGTTAAAAATATGAAGACGAAATCTTTAAAAATATTACACCAAGTTTATCAGAAAGATCAGTTTTTATCAGAGCACGTACTCTGCAGAAACGACATGTTAATGAAAAATTTAGTAATCTGATTCTTCGTGCATTAAAAAAATTTATAATTAATATGAAAATAAGTAGACGTCTGCCTGCCTGCCGGCCTGTCTCAAAAGTCAAGACAGGCCTGATAGTGAATCAATTCCAGAGAATGTATAAAAACCATTTCCTAAAGTTTTAGTAGTTCCGTTAGTGATATGTTTTAACATGACGCTACAATCCATATGATATACCGGACAAATGAATTCAGATGCATCTTCACACAGGGCTTTTTAACCTAATATGTACAACTAAGTTACTTGAAAGTTTTCGATATCTCAGAATATTTATGAATAGTTTTAGTCTATTGAACCCATTCCAACATTGGTTTATGATGAAACGATCCTGTGAAACTGCAAAACCAGCTTACACACAAGAAACGTACAATGCTTTAGATAAACGCAATGGGAATGGGAAAGTTAGTCACTAATATGATCCTGAAAAAATTTTCTTTCTTTTTAATTTTTTTAAATGACCTGAATTTAAATTATATTCATTTATTATTTGAATTTATGACAGTTAACCTTGCGTTTGGTCCGTTGTTTTGAGCTTATCAACGTCTTTAAAAATCACCGAATTTATTCCATTCTCATTTGAGGTGACTGTACCTTCAATTGAGGACACTAGCGTAATATTTGCCTTCTTTCCCCCTTGTTGCATCAGGACCAAATAAGTATAAATGCACCAATTAGATTATTTAAAATTATTAGGTGCATATTCCATTGCCAAGTCATGGCACATTTTGCCACCATCCGAATTGCATATGTATTGGTTTGATTCGAAGGCATTCAATCCTCAGAAACAGCTATGTTGAGTGGTTGTTATTTTTTTTATAAAACGTTTAGTTAATTTTTACAAAATAGTGCTTTAAAAGGTAGGGTGTTGAAATAATAAAATTACTTTGGAGTCCTTGGACCGGATAGTCCGGAAGAAGACGAATGGAAAGCTTCCACAGACGCTGTGCTGCCACTTTCAGATTTGGCAGATTCGACCCCATTATGATGGAGTTGAGACGATTCCTGATAAGCAAACCGAAGAATTATTTCCACCTGTGCCAATTTCGCCTGCCAATCACGAACTCCGCCTCTCGGCTGTATTCGCGTCACATTTTTACCTTAAAACAGTTCATAACGTGATATATTCGTCGACGGGATTAACAACGTTTCCAGAATCTGTATCATCTGCCGTTGACCCACCTCAGGTACAGGAGATGGAGTCATTTCCAGATCCATCTGCAACTCCAATTACTTCCAGTTCTCTATGGGAAAGTACACCGTCTTTGTCTGGGTCTACTTCGCTTCCTGTACTAGTTCCAACCAGCTCATGTGGATCGACGTGATAGATCAATAAACTCCAATTCTGCTAATCCCAATTGATGTCTTACTTAATGAGACGAAAAGAAGCGACTCAATTCAAGGCACCAATTGATACTTCTAAAATTATGCACCCTGTATGTTCCCACCCTGTACCTACCCTGTACCTTTCGAATGAAGACACAGTTGTGTAATGTTAAAAAGTCAAACCGAACCTGTTATAATAATCGTAAATCGTAAAATCTCATTCATTCACTGTATTTCTATGCATAACATAAAACTCATGAACTAAAAACATGAAATTATACTATGTGACCCGGCGCAATGGGCCAATGGCCTAATAAAACGTGAGTGTATATCTTATCTTATCTTATATTGTTTCCTAAATCCTATTGTGTACCCACTACTGTCATAATCCACCGTCTACTCATCTGCAACTGCATCGGTGCATCATAAATAGCATTCAGGTCCTTCAGCGTTGAAATGTACTACTTTGCAAATTTTACACTAAAGGATGTTACTTTGAGGATGGTCTGGTTGTGCCTACAGTAAAAGGATTTCTGAGAGGGATCTTAACTAAACAGTTTTTTGCAAGGTTTCAAGTTTTTCCACGATAGTTAGAACTTTCCAGAATAAGAATGGCCAATCTGTTGTATTGTCTTTACAAACTATTTCTATCACTGTGCATATTACGCCGTTTGCCAAACCTATTAAAGTACCCACGTTTCGAGTCAGGATAATCTCTTCGTTCCTTGCAATGAAAGTTGCTTCATAAAGTTGAGAACATTCTTCACATTTGGGATTGGGAATGGGTAAGAGATATGTTACTTGAACTTGTTTATTTATTAAATTATTCAAGCTGTTCTGATAACAAGCCCAATTTGTTCCGTAAACATGTTTTACGGATTCGAAGCGCTCATTTTCGCTGTCCAGTAAGTTTTGCAATAATCTTTAAGATAACAGTTCTAGGTCTGCAGCTGAAGCTTGCTTGTTGTGAATGTTGGACAAGCATTGTAAATATGAGGGATCTACAGATGCCCTATAGTTCGCTTGTATTTCAAGATGCGTTGCGGATTGGAAAATCTGAATACCTTCCCTAGCCAATTTATCTGCCTCTGGTGCTTCATTTAGTAGTTTTGTGACTAGATTAGTCCATTACTGGTTGCAACTGGCAATGCTCCGATATGGCTATAACTTCTACAGCAGTGAATGTTTTATTTGATTTATTGATTTTTTATCAGCGAGCGTCGGTTAACAACATCAAGTAATCTGGGGCCTTTAATTAAGTTCTTTGTTATTACATATGATACTTTGTTTGCAAATTGTTTTATATGACCTGGCTGAAAGTCCCATTTCATCCCGCTGAATTTAGTCCACTCCGTGAAACTGTTCAATTGTTGTTGGCAATATTAATTGATTGATCAAATTCTTTGGGGACAACTTGCAGTTGAATATATCCAACAAGCTATTTAAACAGTCAGACTTTACCATGCTACTACAAATACCCACATGAGACGCTGCTACATATTTGTTCTTCAATCCAACGATGTAATTTGCAACCATACAGAGGGGAAATCCTTTACTAGCTATACCACCACCACTAATAAAGATGATAAGTGGTTCTTTTGCTTCATCAATGAGTTTTTAACCTTGTTGAAAACAATCATTTGTTATTTTGTGGCGCTCAAAAAATTTGAATTTGTTTGCTTTGGCAAAAAACCGGCACAATATTCTTACTGGACGGCCCATCGTTCTCTCAATTGCTGTTTTTCTTGTGAAAACCGTAGAAACATTTTAATGATGTAAAATTATCGAGAATTTTTAAGGCCAGCTTCGTTCAAAAGTAAAGCTTAAACTGAGAAGATTTAAGCATTTGTTCTCTTACGATAGCAGACGAAGAACTTTTTATATCTTTTTGAGGTATTACTTTCTGCTATTTCGTGTTTTTTACAATGGAATTTTTTTTTATTTCGGATGATCCTCTTTTTTACGACCTTTTTACTTCAGTAACAGAAAATTTCAAGAGAGCATTTGTGAAAAAGGAAAACATTCCAAAAGAAATCAAGCCGAATACAGTCATACATAAGTTTTCATAGGCAAGCTAGCAACAACTAGAGCCGCACACAAGTATTTATGTTTATATGCATAATTGGATTTGTTTGCATAATACCTTCCCAGCTGTCTTGTGTGTGATGGCTCAAACTTGGACGCGTTTGTAAAGCTTCTTATGGTTGGGCAATGCGTTGATCGTTAAGCGACCTTTGCAAAGCAGAAAATCATGTCATATACGCTAAGTTTTTGAATGAATTCTCCGATGACAAGCCAAATTTTTGTCGTTTTGACAAGGAACGTATATTTATAAAGGCCGGAACTATGTATAACAACTCATATGAAGAGACCTTGGTGAAGCTGTTTCAAGTTGTTGATCATGTATCTAATCTGGAAGATGCATGAAGGCAAAAATTAGAGTGTGAAATTGCTCATTGCAAATATTTGGATGCTTGTTTTGTACACCCACTGCACGTTTTGTAGACAAGCAACATTTAAATTTAGTACTATTTTCTAGCTTGCTTCTTTTCCGTGTTACACTCTCGTTTGTCCCAGCTGCTTTCTTGAGTCCTTTCTCCACACAAGGCAAGCAAAGGTGAAAATCTAACTGAAATGAAAGAAATTGCATCAGTGATTTTGATCGAACGTCTTTTACTTGTTGTAATACCATTCTATAAACCTACTCTGTATTTTTACGTTTAATGTCAGCTCTTCTCCTGGGGAAATGTTACGCAAAGCAATAAATGCTAGAATTGGCCGTCGGTCCTTTTCAATTTTAATCAGTTCCATGTTTGGTAAACATGAATGATTAAAATATTTGGAGATTCCTCCAATACACTCATAGTCAACATAAAAATCCTTATTAATTGTAGCAACGTATCACCCATCACTCGGTGCCTTTTCATTGTGCAGCTATCCAATGTAATTTGAATTGTGAGTCCCTTTTTTAATAAGAACTGTTGTCTGCACTCCCTTCCCCATATTGTATGTCTCAAAAAGTGTGAAACTTTCCGTTCCAAGTCCTTGGAAATCCCACCTGTTGCCGCAATTGGAAATCCTATCGACTTGGAATCCTTGGGAGTTTGTTGCAAGCCAACTTTGCCGCAACGTTGACTGCATGGCAAATACGCCTATGTTTGCAAGAATGTGAATGTACGTCTTGCTTTAACTTCTTCAATTCCATGAAGACTTCATTACCCATCAGCAAATCTGCAAACCCAAATTACATCAAAAATAATTAAGGAAGTAAATTATGTTGCATTTGCAAACTCAAACTATAAAGAACTTACGATAAGAGGCAATGTCCTTTTTTCCATTTCTACACAACAAAACTAATAAGTTAAATAGAGATATTCTACAAAAATATTTTATGATTTATCAATTTTATGATAAATGATTTTCAGAAATGCCACTTATCTCACCAGCAAACGTTATTGTTTCGCAAAGGAAAAATTCTGTATGTTTACCTTTTCATTGTCTCAAGCACCTTTGCGCCTGAGTGCTCCCATCGCCCCTACCATAACCACGATGTATAACGAAATAAGTATGCATAAAACATTCTATTATAGCCTAGCAATCATCATCATCATCGCTTATACTCAACCAGAGCCATCATCAATCATGCACTCGTCAAGAGCAAAACAATCATCATCATGCTCTTCATTCATAATCGCTTCCAGAGCCTATGAAGTATATAAGTATATAGGTGACTATGACTATCCGAGGTAGGTCCCTTGGGATGGTCGCATGACTAAACTTGATACCAACGGACCTTTAAAAAATAATGTGAAGTCAAATGAGCATGTTGACTTCTCGAAATGTGCATAAGAGAAATGTGAAGTCAAATGAGCAACTTCTCGAAATGTGCATAAGAGAAATGTGAAGTCAAATGAGCATGTTGACTTCTCGAAATGTGCATAAGAGAAATGTGAAGTCAAATGAGCATGTTGACTTCTCGAAATGTGCATAAGAGAAATGTGAAGTCAAATGAGCATGTTGACTTCTCGAAGAACTTACCTTTCCGACTGCCTTTTCTACTTCCTTTTTCTTATCCTCCTTTTCTTTTGCTCGCTTTGCCAGTAGCTGACGTCTTTTAGTTCTTGGAATTGGCGATGATGATTCAGCAACTTGTGTCTGCGACGGTGCTATAGGTGAGACGAATTCCGCTGCCAAGTTGCGAACAGGAGACCTCTTTGGAGTGCCGTTAGTTGAACCAACTAATTGAGATGACTTCGGTGTTGACGCGTTTTGAGGTATCTAAAATAAAAAACAAAATCAGCATTCAATAATGCGAGAAGTCATTTTGGGAATTTGACTTCCCAAAAACTTACCGGATGACGTTTCTGCGAAACTGAATCCACATCCATATCCTCATCGGTCTCGGAAAGTCGTAGATCAGTCGAAGCAGGAATGGACCTCGGCTTTTTTAACTGGGTCATTGGATCCTCTCCAGACTCGTCGGAAGTGTCCCTAACACCCTGGGAAGTCTTCACTATCTTCCTGTGTTTCCTTTTTTTCTTCGGCTGTGAGATTGGAACAGTCTCGTAAGAGGCATCAGAAGCTGTCACACTCTCACTTCCTGCTGCAGCTGCGGGTTGTACTCTGCGGATTTTCACTTTGATGGGGCTTTTGATTTGTTCAACTTGGGGGTTAAATTGCACAACCTTGTTCCCCTTCGTCCCGTTCTTCTTTGGCTCCGTTGCCTTATTGTAGGGCCCCTGGCGTTTTATCTTGTCTTCAAACTCCTTCTGGCATTGCTTTTTCATCATCATGTTGTATTGCTCCTTATGCGCCCTCCTTTCAACTTCGGCCTTGCTTGCTAGCTCTGCCTTAGCGTCTTCCATTTTATTCTTTTCCATAGCTATCTTCGTCAGCCGTTCTTCAATCTGTCGCTTCTTTTTCAGCTCATCGTAAGCTAGCAGTGCACTGACTTCTCAAAAACGTCCAACTTCATCGTTCCCCATTGTTGGCTCAGAAGCGTCAGGAAGTCGCTGATATACCTTCCTGTAGAAATCCAAGCATTTCCCTTCAAACCTGACCGGGTTAAGCTGCTCTATGGTGACGTCTTCAGCCCGTAGTTCGTCAGGGCTAACTAACACTGGCTCCGATTCGGATCTCGTTTTACTACTCTCCCGACTCCTTTGAGAATTTTTCTCGCTAATTCTCACCGATGATCTAGCTTGCGACATTTCGGAATTTTTTTGATAAAATTTTCAAAGTCCGACAAAAAAAATCAACTTAGAACAATTTCAGAGAAAATAGACTTTTCTTCCACCTCACGAATAAGCTCGACTAACTGTTTTTGCACCCACTGCTACTCATTTCCATTACGTTGTTTTTGCGTTTATTTTTCCACATTTTTCAAATTCAAAAATGTTGGTTCGACGATAGGGTAAGACCGGAATATATGAATAAGCGTACATGCATGAGCGTACTACATACATATGCATGAATGAACGTACTACGTACAAATGCATGAATGAGCGTACTACGTACAAATGCATGAATGAGCGTACTATGTACAATGTACAGCAAGGCAAGCCCCCTAGACCGGTTGAGCAATCGTGTTTTTCGAGAAGTCAAATTCCACAAATGACTTCCCAAAAAACAAATATGTCTCTTTGCATTTCAATGTACAGCAAGGCAAGCCCCCTAGACCGGTTGAGCAATCGTGTTTTTCGAGAAGTCAAATTCCACAAATGACTTCCCAAAAAACAAATATGTCTCTTTGCATTCCAATGTACAGCAAAGCAAGCCCCCTAGACCGGTTGAGCAATCGTGTTTTTCGAGAAGTCAAATTCCACAAATGACTTCCCAAAAACAAATATGTCTCTTTGCATTCCAATGTACAGCAAAGCAAGCCCCCTAGACCGGTTGAGTAATCGTGTTTTTCGAGAAGTCAAATTCCACAAATGACTTCCCAAAAAACAAATATGTCTCTTTGCATTCCAATGTACAGCAAAGCAAGCCATATTCATATTTACACATGAAGTGCAAATATAATTTTAGTGCATACTCCTCCCATATTTAATTAAGCAT
This sequence comes from Orchesella cincta, assembly GCA_001718145.1. NCBI lineage: Eukaryota > Metazoa > Arthropoda > Collembola > Entomobryomorpha > Orchesellidae > Orchesella > Orchesella cincta. Next base: position 35,726 of record LJIJ01000600.1, read on the forward strand.
TGTTAATTAAATGACGGTACAAAGAGGCTAACTATGGGCAGGGTGCTTGAAAGGCATACGGTTCCTTTTCTTATTACTTGTATATCGTCGTCTGTGTTTAAAAATTATGCGCTAATAAGCGAGTAGAATTACAAAAGTTCCGACGGATATTTTAGGTACCTGGTTAAAAATGAAAGTTATAAAAAACGTGGCAATACAATTTACTACACAACTGTTAAAAAGAGTCAGCAACATGCTGGTGTTAGTTAAAATAACAGTGCTGGGACTAATTGAACAGCAAAGGGGGAACAAAGATTGCCATCTCTAAACACTGACGGATTCAGCTGAAATTTTGGTTGGGGACAACTTGAATGATATCCCAGGGGGAACGGAGTAGAAGCATTATTAACTAAATAGTTTAAATTGGTTTCTTGAATTTCGATACTAGGCTCCACTTTTTCTGAGGCTTAGCTAATGTCGCTTTTTACAGGAGCAGTTTACAGCAGCATTTTTTTTGGACCACAAATAAATCAATATATCTTGTTTCAAGTTTGGCACATTTTTCTAATACTAAAAGTTTGTGGTTTCCACATTTAACCTTGTTACGTTTTTCATTTACTTTCAAGCAAATTTTTGGGGGAACCATTTCATTCCAATACACAATAACTCCTATACATTCCTGCATAAAAGCTTTTTGACAGCGGATTTATAACTTGTGATTCGAAGATTACAATTTGTATATCGCATTTTGCGCTACCACGATTGTAAATTTGTTGTTGGCCCCGACCCTCAAGGCCCACGGGGACCGACCCTGGACCCCTACTTCTCTACCACTGACCTAATGACGTGAAAATAGGAAAATGGCTATCTGTTAATGGAGATTGTGAGAGAAACTGAAGGATTACGAAATATGTAATCATGAGTCACTATGCTGGTGGTGCCAACAACTTCGCATATGTTGCCATTTATTTTTAGATAGGACGTGCAACTTATGGACAACCCCCGCTAAAAATGATGGCTGGATGAGAGAATTTTTTTAGCAAGATGATGAATATGCACAGGCAGCTAATAGGTAAGGACTTGATTCCCATTCCAAAACAAAGGAGAAATACATACGGTATGGTTTGAAGTTAGAGAAAGGAAAAACAGTGTTTCTGATGTTTGTCATTTATTACTAGCAGCCAGGAGACGGGCCTTGCCCCGTGAAATAGGTTTTTATATGTATGCATTCAAAAGTATTTAAAGAGGCATTCGCAGATTCTAACAAATATATGCAAAAATTAACCCGATTTACTACGTGCAGAAAGAAGAACTTTATTGCGTGGCTTCGCATATCATAATGTTCTGTTACATGACTTCGTTACTTCGAATTTAAATCCAGACTAACAGCCCAGTTAAGAAATTCAATTTTTGATTAGATAGCCGCTACGTGTATGATTTCATAGGCTCCTACCACGATCGCCCATTACGACTAATTAGATATGAATGTCATTCGAGCCATCAGCAGCTCTTGTAGATTCGGGTTGGCTAAGTATTTGCATTTTTCGCTATCCATATTTGGTTCCCTTCAGAAAAGAGCCAAAGAAAGCAAATTTTTATGTAAAATGCTCAAAATCTGCGAAAAAGGTCAGCCTTAAAAATGCACATGATCGACACAACTCGTCGCGCTTTAATCAACAAATCGCACAATTTTCTGTCATTTAAAGTAAAACTTCCAGGGTCCTTCAAAGCAAATATATTTTTGAATTTATGGTCGTTATATAAGGAAGTGCCCAGGAAGAACCGGACTGTGTTTGCTTCGCTGTAACTTTCGAATGAGTTAACCTTTGGGGGAATTAGTGGTATCATTTAAACGCCCATTCAATTTGGATTTAATTTCCATGAATCGGTAACTCCTGTGGCAAGTTGTCTTCCGACAGCAAGGGAATTTCAAATTATTGTCTAAATTTGTGTTTTCACGGCATTTTTGACCATATTTGAAGTCTTATTATTAAGAAATTACCAATGATTTTGTGAAAGTTTTATGTTTCCTAAATAGCAGGTCTAAATATGTCTAGGAATCTCTTTGGTTCGTGTATCCCAAAGTTTTACGATGTGATATAATTACTGGTCAAGTAAGCCAATTTTTCGAAATATTGCAAAATTTCTTGTAACGAATTTGCCCAAATTTCGATTACGTCTCATTCGTTTCAAAAAGCATGAATTTTTAAAAAGTAACTCCTATGATGAAACCTGAGTGAAAAGTGATAGAAAAATAACAAAATCATATAATGTAAGTAAGTCCTTTGGAAGATATTAACTACAAACTGAATACTCTGCATGAAATCGTGTTTTTTAGATCGATTTTAGAATTACTTTTTTACCCTTCAACAACTACCCTGAAACACATTTGCTTCTTGAAAACAGTATCTAAGATTAACGCGCATTTTAATGATCTCTTCAGGTTCACCAAGTGTTGACTCGTTTCAAAATTAGAGCCAATCAAACACAGTCCGGTTCTTCCTGGGCACTTCCTTATATTTTCCGAGAACATTTATAGCTTTTATTTATTTTGATGAGTTACAGGTATCTCATACACCAGCAAACGACGTGGTGGATCCATAAATTTAGTAATATCAATTTAATTGTTGACCCTGTTAACATTTTTGTTTGAAACGTAATAGACAACTGTACCAAAATTTTGTCATTTTTATCAGCTCGAGGAACTTTAGTTGCTCATATAAACTACAATGACAGTCCCTTGAGACGTCCGCAAACTCTTTTGGTTTCAAAAATATATTAGTTGACCCTAAACACCAACTTGATTTCAGCCAATTCCATGTGATTTTTCATTAACACACTTGCAGACTGAAAATTGTATTTTCAAAACGACGGCGCAGCTTTGAAACTCATGTTTTTTTCATTCATTTAAATGTAAAAATGACAGTTAAAAATCAGGGATTGATTCCCAAAATTACTAAGGTTGCAAAGTACCCCATATTTGTGTCTAACTCCAGTGAATTACCTTAAGTAATTTTTAGCTCATGCCTCCATGAATTATCTCTTGGTTTTTTGTTGGGTGCTTTATTCATCGCTGTCCAAATTAGTTGCATCTACTTCAGCAAATGGTCCACCCATGTTACTCCCGCGTTTCGCAAATTGAATACAACGAATTCCTCAAATGGGTTCTTCATAATTGACTTGAACTACATTAGAAACGGACAAAAATGTTATGCAATTGCTACCACCACAAAGGAACAATGGTTGGTTAACATTTCATCATATTTCGTCATGATCATGACGCTATTCAATGAAATCTCTATACGTGAAGTGATTATATTGCAACCCACCTCTTGCTGTACAGCTAAGTAAACTTGCTCGAACTTCGAGCAAAAGATGATCCGTGGATTTTAGTATTTTCGAGGTGGTGTTTATTTCCCTTTTAAGTTTTAAAATTCACTATGTAGCAACAATGTTTTTGGTTATATAGTTGTACTTTGCACATGTCTTTGGAATACAGAGTTAAAATCCATACCCAATATTTCAATTATTCGCAGAAACAACATCAAACATTGCAGACCAGACCAGGAAATAGTACACATCGTTCTTGGTCGACGAGGAATTCTTTCAAGTTAGCAGGTACCCTGATTAGGTAAGCAATGTATATTTTAAAACTTGGAATGATAAAAAACCAGTCATATAGACCAATATTTATAAGAAGTTTTCATGAATTACTATTTTGCAGATTTTAACCCAAAACAGACCATTTGGACACTACCCAAAACTGAATACCACCTAAAACTGCTAGGAAAGGTATTTGTTTTCTTTATATTGTAGTCTCAAATTTGGGGTGGTTTTTAATCAAATATTACTACAAAAGGCATGTAATACTTCGGGGGTGGCAAATAAGGCGCATCTACGTTTTTCTGCTCTCCATGTATAAAGCGACAATGGGAGAGGTCTGGCTTTTTGTTGCCCTTAGTACTCAAATTGAAAGCTATGCATAATATTGGACGTCATATCAGTGTGTAGTCCTTCTTGTTTCCACCTCAAGTATAATTCAATGTCACCATTTTTGTATCCTGTAATTGATATCGTTAATTACGAAATGAAAAGAATTAGTTTGCGTAATTTTGCCTAGGCGTGACACTTAAAAGGAATTTTATGTCTCATTTAAGTAGTTTTCGCAATCATGTAGCTAATTGGTCCGTCTTGACACACCAGAATCTTGTTCTCAAGGTCCTTTTTCAGACACGTAAAACTTCACTGTCACTATGTTCATGGTACACTGCAAATATTTTTTACCATTGTAGTAAATAGGTGAAAAAGGACAGCCATATTTTTTCTATTCCGTCATAGTTTAGCAGTCGAGTTTGAAGTTGCTCAGTTCACTATGTAAACGCTTAAGATAAGCTCCGTAGATTAAGGATTACTCATCCTAACAGTACACGGAATCGTAAGCAAAGTAAAGCACGTGCAAATACATGCAACTTGAGTTACTGACAAAGTGCAGTATTGAACCAAATAATATCTTTGACTCCCTCGCTCATACCAGAACAAAAGCAGTGAATGTGTGACTTCATATTTTGAGTTGTGTAAAGAACTTTCTGTATACTTCCGTTCTAATTTTTTTAACTGAAACTCTCCAAACCAAATGGCAAGCTGCGACACTATACTATAGTTTAGCACCAACAGAAAAAGTATTCATGTAAAATGTTTAGGGGTACTCTGCTACTGATTGATTTTTTTAAAGACAAAGACTCCAATGCATGACATCTCTTCATAAAATATAAGTGGAAAGCAAGTGCTGTTAAAAACACGAGAAATAAGTAAATACCGCTGGAGCGAGCAGTCATCAGTTTTTGAGTCTAAAGTAATTTTAATTAATTCAACTATCGGATTTGGTAAAAATATTTTGTACAAAAAATAGCTGGAATCCTCTTGAAATAGTTAATTTCGGAAATTCTTATTGATAGAACAAGTAATGCAGTGATGTTTTACATAATAATTATTTTTATAACTCGTTATCTACAATAGAGTCTAATTCATTTTGTAAACAATCCACGTAGGTAACAAAATGGCTTCGTCTCAAGGCTCTACAAATAGAGGATGTAAACGCTCTTTTAGTGAGATGACGGCCTTTGACTTAATAGAGGAGGGACATCGCCACCGTTCTGCCTCAAATTTTGTAGAAGCAATGCGGTATTATTCAGGCGCTATATCCAAAAACTTGAAAATCCCTACCTTCTTTACTTATTGGGCTGCCGCAGCCTTTAGGTAATATGTTGTAATTTATAACAGATTGGATATTAGGAAAAATGGGAATTGAAAGGAAATTGATATTTTTTAAAGGCTGAACCGTTTTGATGAAGCCGCTGCAGACTGCCGGAGAACTCTTGAGCTGGACCTGAAACTGGTCTATGGTCACTTTCTTTTGAGACGGGCGCTTTGCTCCATGAACAAGTTTGATGAGGGATTGTGCCATATTCAGCAGGCCATCGTACTCGGAGAAAAAGAGGGGTACGTTAACTGTATTTATTACAATGTAAAGGAAAACAATTAAAACAGTTTTGGTTTAAATTTGCAGGGGTTATTACGATCAAAATATGATTGACGTTTTAATTGACTGGCAAAAACAAAGACTGGAAGTCTTTGCGGTGGACGGAGCAGCCAAGGCAGTGCAGTCCCCATTGAATCTCTCTTACGCCTTTTGAATTAGGCAAATGACCCTAAGATTCTTTTGGACCGGCGGCAGTTTGATTATGGCATTTTCCTTTGTTTCACTGAGTAATTTCATCTGTCATCTGTACTTGTTTACATTGAAAACACATGAAATGACACGGTGAAACAAACGAAAATGCCATAATCAAACTGCCGCCGGTCCAAAAGAATCTTAGGGTCATTTGCCTAATTCAAAAGGCGTAAGAGAGATTCAATGGGGACTGCACTGAGCCAAGGAACAAGATTTAAAAGCTTATCTTTCCAGACTTATCCAACAGGACAAAAAAGTGGAGATTTGCAAAATAAACTCAACTATTGGCTGTCGCTTCGTTGTAAAAGAAGATGGCGAGACTATCGAGATGGGAGTTCCAGGAGCCCAGCAAATTTTAAAGCTTGAGGAACGAGCAGAAGCTGACATGAAGGAGCTACACGATCTCTTCATGAAACTGGATATTAGCCGAGCGGTAAGCCTTTACAATTCAAACTATAAAAAATTGTGGGCTTACAAAATTGTTTCCATTTATGTACCATTAGGTACATATTAAGAAGCGTTTGTATCGCGCCTGTCCGTCGTCTGTCCGTCAATACGATAACTTTCGAACCGTTTGACGTTTTGAAATTCTAATTGCACCAATCGTTAGATGAGGTTAAGGCGGAAAATGACTTCGTAGATGGGTTATCTGGGGTCACGGGAACAGAGTGAAATGATAAGCGCAACTAAATTGATAAGCGTCACATATAGTTTATGATACATCATTCGAAAGGTATTGCTCTACTGATGATGAATATGCATCGCAAATTCAAATCAGAACTTCCGAACAGGGTCAAAGGTCACGATTAATGTTTCAAATGATCATTATAGCCTGTGATATACCATTCGAAAGCTACTGTAGTGCTGATTATAAATATGCACTACAAATTGAAATCGGAAATTGCGAACCGAGGTCAAAGGTCATGCACTTTTAAACGACAACATTGGAAAGTGAAATATCTTTCGAAAGCTGGTCTATAAAGCATTGCACTTATGACACGTATTTTAATTCACAAATTACATCCGCTAAACGTACATCGCTACATCTCGAATGGTCGGGTTTATTCAGAACAGGGAAGCTCCGGACTACCTCTGTGGGAAGATAACACTTGATATTTTAAGGAATCCAGTGATAACTCCAAGTGGGATCACCTATGAGCGGGAGACTCTTGAGGAACACATTAGTCGTAATGGCCCCACTGATCCTATGACCGATGAACCGGTGACGGTGGCACAACTCATCCCAAACTTGGCTCTTCAGGAGGCTGTTAATGATTTCGTACAAAAAAATCCGTGGGCCCTGTTGTAAAGTGTTGATGATGTTGATAATTGTTGTTTTTACAGCGAGTTTTATTCACACTATTGTAAAATTTAGTTTTTACTTTATATTACAATGATTGGAGTTGTTTTGTTGGATTTTTCGATTTTAAATGCAATTTCCATAAATAAATTTAAACATCCAAATTATCTTGGTTATGGTTATTTTACATATTATAAACTGTACACAGCAGTTTTGGCACTTAATGCAAGCATTGGTGGAGAAGCAGGGGGTGCTATGGGACGCGTCGTGCCCAGGCCATCACGATCTGGTGGTCCCAAAGGTTTAAATGCCGTTTTGGTTGAATGCCAACAGAAGGTACAAGTTTACTACAGGCAGGGATGCGGCTCTTAAATTTTCTGACGCTTTCCATAAATCTCGTTGCGCCCCACGTAAATGGATACGATTTTTGTCGTCACTGTAGTTTAAAATCCTCGCGCTTTTTGTGGGACAGGCGGAGTAATTAGGGAGCTCTAATTAACCCCCCAAAATTTTAAGGTTCCCCCAAAAGTGCAAGGACTTTGAACTACAGAGATAATCGTATCCATTTATGTAGGGCCGCCCTGCACATTTATGTAAAACTCACTTCACGCGTTATTCGCATTTTTCTCGATTTTAGTGGGAGTCCCTCCATACTTGCTGAAATGTAGACAATTGCAACATTACAGATAGTCGCAGAATGACGATTTTTTTCATAGGCATTTTTGGATGTCTACTACTTGTCATCATTATTGGATTAAAATTCGATTTTCTAGGTTAAATATTATAAGAAAGCCGATGGCACCGTGCAACCTTTCAGAAAATGCATCCAGACTTAGTTGTGGCTGCGTTTGGATCCCAAGACCAATGTTTTTTAGTTAAAACAAGACATTTCTTTTCTACAGAAATTTTGCCATCAGCTTCCACTTCCACCAATATCCTAATTGCCATCCAGCAAAGATATTACGGAAATCCATTCAAGAGACTTTCTATCGCTTTCCATAATATGATGGTTCTTGGAAAACAGTTTTTTATGCCTCAGGAAGTCGTGTGTCTTTGATAAAAATGATCACCATGAATATTTATTTTTTGGTAGATTTGAGCTTGAGCTAAAATTTAAGAGTAATTAAAGTCTCATTAACAAATAAAATAAATGCGGATGGTTGGACAAATGTTCAACTGGACGTTTCCAAATTAAAAACAGTATTAATGAATTGCTCATTTTATCTTTTTAAAGCACTCATCATAGATGAGTTGCAATGAAACGTTTAATCAAATACAAAAAACCACAGTTCCACTCTTTAAAAACCATTTTCCCAAACTCGCAGTAATACAGTCGTGTTCAATGCGTTAATTGATAGCAATCAGAAAATATAACTTCACCAAATACAATTGCAAAGCAGTGTCATTTAGTTGCACTTTAACGGACGTAAGCTCTTCATAAAATCATTACGGCTCTTGTATCAAATCTTTCAGCTATGGTTGTAGCACTGAATCAAGTGCTTTGTTTACTCGTCAATGTCAATGATCATCACTTTATACCAATTCAAATCCTCTCATCTGAAACAAATCCCAACTTGAAAACCAATTCAACTGGGTATGCTCTCTGCCTGCAATTGAATAAAAATTCAATTTTCATATACAAAATTTACAAGAGAAACATTATTGCGAAGGCGGAATGTTATGAGGAAACGAATATAAGCACCAGGTTGAGGTCCCAAGAACATTATTTAAACTTGGTCAATGGAGCAGTCATCAAGGAGCTCCAGCAGTTTAGCGTTTCAGTGAAAAAAGTGTTTTAATCATGCGTTTTACTCAAGTAATAGGGGTTTTAGCAAGTATGCTTGCAATTGCTGCAGGCATCCTTTCAAGGACCATCATCCCAGGGGAAAAACCCCAATTCGACAATATGGGAACTGTCGATGGCAAAACATATTTCACCGATCATTCATCTCGGGTAGGATTTGAGTAAACAATTTATACTTCAGAAAAACAAAGTGCAAATTACATTTATTTTCATTTTCATAGAATTGGACTGCATCCAAATCTTTGTGTGAAAGTAATGGAATGAAACTCGCCAAAATAACCAACAAAGTTCAAGGAAGCTTCTTAAATTCGGTGTTTAAGGCCTCAAACTTGCACGGATGTAAGCTAAAAATGCGGTTTAAAATTTGTGAAGTGAAAGTGAAAATTTCAGATTTAACAATTTAAATATTTTTCGTTAGGGTATTGGGTAGCTGCCCAATTTAACAGAAAGACTAAGAAATACGAATGGGTTGAAACTGGAGAATCGGCGACAATTTTCAAAACTATAGATACATCATCATGGGACTTTGGAGATGATAACAATGATTGCCTTGTGAGTAACCCTGCAGGAGGGGAGTATATCGAGCGTACATGTCATTATAATCATTTCACTCTCTGCGAGCGTGAGCTGCCAACTGAAATTGAGAGCATTCCAAAACCTTTGGAACTGACTAAATACTGCTCACATAATGGAAAATCCTATTTTGGAGACAAAGTCCAACGCGTAATTATGGCCACTTTTATTATTACTGTTTTTCTAAGCGAGAATAATTTAATAGTATTTTTTAAATCAGAATTGGAGCGATGCATCTTCCTACTGCAAGTCAAGGGGACTGCAACTTGCAATTGTTGAAATTGGCAATATCAAACAACTACGTTTTTTCAAGAATAATTGCAAAAATGCTAATTACGATGGATGTGAGAAAGTTTAGATTCTGTTTTCTATTATGTTTAATTCCTTCAAAAAAAGAATCTTATTTATAGGGTTCTGGGTTGCCGGAGAGGAATTAGCGGAAATCTGGGCACCTAAAGGATGCCATCTGGAATTCGAATCTTGCCCAACCTTTTACGCCCCTCGTCGAATTTTTCCTAGACGACCTTGTTCTGACGACCATTTTATGCTTTGTGAAGGTGAGGAATCCATCAAAGTCGAGAAAACTGCTGTTCATGTCAATCCAGATGAAAACCCTGTTGAGAAAGTAGCTGAAATACCAACGGAACTTTTTTATGGAGATGAAATACGCCGTGTTTTTAACGTAAGTTTCTTTGAACTCAGTTGTGCAATGTAATGAATTTAAACTTGATGTTTTGATACACAATTTTTCCTTGTTCATCAGTTGATGCCAGTAGAACAGAAAGTGAAATTTATGAATATCCTCATTTTTGTGGAAATGATGCGTGCATTTAAACCAACAGGGAGTTCAGCCGTTGAGGCTGATTATTGGCCAAGTTCAGAAATTTCTACGGAAATGGACGACACTCCAGCTGCCAGTGTTTCTTGTGATGAAATATTTTGCTGAAGTGAATCATTTATATTTTTGCTGCGTTGTAAGAAATCAGGACAGATCATGTTGCTGATAATGTCAACGATACTCTTTTAATTATCTTTAATTATGTTGTGGTATTCAATCCATTTTATGTATTTGAAGCATGTCAAAACTGTATACTTAAGTGCTACTAATAACCGTCAATTTTGGTTTGGAAATTAAAATGTACTCTTCACAAGCAAGCAGATAAACACTTGAATGCGCTCATTAAACAAACATTGACATCATAAGTTAATATGTCATAGCGAGCAGTCATCTACAGATGCTGCTAAAAATTTAAGCGCAGTCACCACACATTCAATCTAAGTTTCAAAGCCTTGTCTATTACTATATTTCAATTAGTATCAATTTAGGTCAATTCGCACAATTGCACTTGAAACTTGTATAAACATAAAACAGAAGTGCCCGAGCAGAGTCGGTTTTGTGATAGCCTTTTTATAAAATATGTTGTGATAACCTGAAACCTGAGGAAAAGAGCTGGTTTCACGTTACATACAATTGAGGTTTATATCCGTTGTTAATCTCTAATGATTTCAAGCAAGTAATGCAATGAAAATGCTTCTTTTTAATGGGAAGTTTGACAATATGTTGCTCAATATACGCTTTATATAAAAACTGTCTCAACAACAGAATTTGAAAATGGATGCCTAATATTTGTGCGTTTGCCGAAAATGTCATAATAGTAATGCGACCTCATGACAGCAATGATTTATCTTTTTACGGCTCCTCATTAAACGAAGCTACTTGAAGTTTGAGTCGTTAGCTCCAACGCGATCGAATATATTTGTACAGAGTTTGTAAAAATCACATGCAAGCAAATTTTCAAAAGACTTGTGATGTATCGACTTGGGTGAGTAAAATAATGATTAGGATATGGGATACAAAATTTCACGGCTGGCCACGGAAACAATAATGTCCATTCACGGATAATATTTTGGGGATATAAGTTATCTGTAAGTGTCTACAAAATGCAACACAAGTCGTTCAATTGGGTGTCCGGTCGACTACGTACTTTGCTCGTCAGTGATCTTTAAATATTCCAAAGCAGGCAATGTTTAGGTTTCAAAAATTCACAAGATGCAGCAATGCGTGTGTAGTTCACATACACACTAATGATTCTTAAAGCAACTTGGGGTTTCTCTGAATAAAAATTCTCCAACATTTTTAAAGTGAATAAATGATTTAAAATTCCTCTTAAATGTGATAAATATTGAATTAGAATATTTTCTAGCGGCAATCACAAGTTTTCTATACTTTCAAAACAGATACAAAGGCGTCTAGAATATAGCTAATGGAAACTGTCGCCTGAAGTTTTCTTGAAGCTATAACAAATTTTCTGAAACTCCAATTTTTAATGTACGTAAAATGATGTGAGGATAACATTTCACACGAGCACGTATGAAGACTGAGATATATTTTAACATACTTTATACTTTCAAAGAGATTGCTAATTTGGCTAATAGGTTTTATATGCGAACACTTTCAAAAATTGGAATGAGCACAAATTTTTTATACATGAGTGAACAAGGAATTGTGATATGAACAAGATATGATCCTTTAAATTATACAGTTGCCTGCTTTCTTTTATCTACAACAGCAAAGTAGTCTATGCCTTTCTTTCTATTGCAAAAGGCTTGCTTCTAGTATTTTAACACACGATCAACTGGACTATCCCTATGGTTGGCTGAGCTAAGACCGCACTATGGGTAATTTTGTCGTATTCTCTCTACCTTGCATTTTTTATACTTTTTTTGACTTGCTTTTTAAACTACTTTATCAAGGGTTCTATATGTAAAATTGGGTGTTGAATCCGATAAAAATACTTTTGGAACTAGAAAACTAGTATATTTATAGTTACATTGGTGGTTTAGCCGAAAAAGTCGTATTTTGGATCTCTTTTTTGCAAAAAGTTATTCCGGTGTTTTTAAAACCAAAAATTACAATTGTCTGTTCAATACACAATGAACCTGACATTCTAAGAAGCACATCAGAGGTTAAGTCATTAAAATTGATCCGCGCAAACTAGACTTTTGTAGCTTTAAAACTGGACAAACTTTAGCAACTAAAATTTGGAAAAGCCGAAGATGACAATTTGATGACTTTGTATTTCCTGTAACACTAATTTTCGCCTTTGTTACTTGAATACAGCTGTATTTGAACGGGTTTTTGTGAGTTCTGTAACGCTGTTTTAGGACATAAATTTTTTCGCAATTTCTGAATTCTATTCTGTTAATGTTTAGGAAACGTTATTTCTCGTTTGCGCAAATCGATTCTAATGATGTTACCGTTGATGTGCTCCCCTAAATGTCAGGTTCATTGTGTATTATACACACGATTGTAATTGTTTGTTTTAAAAACACCAGAATAACCTTTAGCAAAAAACAGATCCAAAATAGGCCTTTTTGGCAAAACCACCAATTTAACAATAAATATACTAGTTTTCTAGTTCCAAAAGTATTTTTATCGGATTCAACACCCAATTTTACATATAGAACACTGGAAAAGTAGTTTAAAAAGCAAGTTTAAAAAATATCTAAAAAATGCAAGGTAGAGAGAATACGTCAAAATTGCCCATAGTGGGCCGGTCATTTTCGTCGGGTAAAGGCTTATGACAGTAGGCGATAATGCGGAACTTATTGTTATATCTTAACGCACAACCCGAGCATTCTCTGTATGTGATAGGCACAAATTCTTTCATAGGTGCTTATGTTTAAGTAATGCGACTAAACAATTTAAAGCTGCCCTGCGCAAGTACTTCTTTTTGTTCTGACCACGTAACAAGGGGTGTTCTACTTTTGGCCATGGCTACATATGGTCATTTTGATTGATTTACATAAACCAGGCATGTCTTACACTCCAGGTAATCAGCAATGTAAATTATTTAATAGTTTTAAACTAGTATTCTAAGAATGGAAGTTTACAAAGGTTTTATCACCCATGCTTTTCACAACGCCTTATTCCACCTGTATTTCAACTTTAAAAAATTATAATGGTGTAAAATAAATACACAATTACATAAGGAGCGTTTTTGCATTAATTATACGCACGAAATTAAAACAACTACGATTCAAGAGTTTAGTTACGGAAATTACCCATGCCTGCTACCTGATAGCTCAAAAGTGCACGACTTCTATATACTATAGCAATGAAACCCGGTTAGATCACTTTTTCGTTCCAACGCTATCCTGGAGAAGAGGACTTTGTGAATAATGTGGAAACTATTAGGAAAGGTGACCTACCCGGAAAACAATACAATAAAATTAAGCACAAGATTTTTAAAACGTTCAAGTGAATAATTTTTCCTATTAAAATTTTCCTGGTACATTCTGATGTATTTGATAAGATAATGACTGAAAACACTGCAGTTTCCGCCTCCAATTGTTTTTTATCAATATCGAATTCAAGCATGAATTAGGCTAAATTGAATGAGTGTGCACGCTCATATACTCCTTCCCAACAAAGAAATAAAAGAATGGCAATTTTAACCTTTGAAAGTAGACTAGTTATAGGTGTATGACATTATTTAATGCATTAAAACCCGAATAAAAAGCATTTTTGCTTCTCTGAAAATGTGAGAAGAAAATCTTGATATTGATTTCTTGTTTCACCGAAGCATGCTTATATTATAAATAAATTCGCGTTTTGAATCACGAAACCCATTAATTCTTGCATCTTATTCTTCACAAGTGCGGATTTGCTAGGGCAAGGGGCCTTGGCGAAGTTTCTTGCCCCCCAACCTCCAGGTCACTAGGTCCGACACTGATTGAACCCAATGAAATGACGAGACAAGACAGTGAACACAAGAAATGACATCACAAATGCCGTTCACTCAGCTACATTTATTCCTCTGCTTACTTGTGATTTAAGTACCTACAGCTTTCCAGGAATTTTAGAACAATGGTTAACCACCTACGGCTAAGGACATAAACCTTTTCTAATATGACACTGAAATATCTATTTCTTGAATCTACTTTAGTCGGTACAATCAGTATAGTAGCCAACAGATTCAATTCTCGCTTTCGTTTCTTAATTACAGGCTTCAACATAAGCAGGTTACCACTACATCTGATCGTGAACAAAAACAAACTTTTTGTACTGAATTAAAAGATGTCTAGCTAGAGTAAAACCATTAGTTATCTAAATTTTAACTGCTTTGTGTCACATTATTTCAATTGATTATAATATTAACGTCTTATTTAACATCTTCGTCGTTATCAGATTCCGTGAGCACATATCGGCTATCCTAACGGTGAGTTTTCTTCAAAATAATTTAATCACTTTTCCACATGCTTTGTTTATTATTATTGTGTATAAAACTCAACTGTCTGCTACAGAGCTGGAAAGGGAACCTGTTTCCAGGTGGGACTAGGTTTAGGAACAATCCAATTCTGGGAACCAAGGTACCAGGGCAGGGGAATTCCCATTGCCAGATTTGGTTTGCCGGGGGCTAAAGGTAATCTATTTCTATGCCTCATGCATCGGCCCAATGCATGCCTGGTTTTAAACCCATCTATTTGGATTGGTGGGATTGTATTCCTGTCATGCATTCGGGTGATTCAAGAGGTGTGAATGTATGTATTGGAATCTCTTACTTTGGCCTGGTCTGTAGTGTGCGGTTTGACATAATGATTTGCTTTCCACTACAAGTGAATGCTCATTCATTCGAATAATAATAAATTTCAGCAAAACAAAATGAGCTGCGGAAGAGATAAATCTTTCATTGAGGGACTCAAACTGCAAATCTCTATAAAGGAGGACCTCTCCAGGGTTGCGGCAAGCAGAAATGTATTGATGAGAATCAGCAACGATATTAAAAAGAGCTATCCTGGATTATTGATGGAGGATAAGGAAACTGTTGTTTTTTATTAAAGCACGTGTGAATATATAATTCGATTTTTATTTTTGCAGATAAACAACATGGCTGACAAGGTACTCTTATATCTCAATATTAAAAGCAGTGTCGGAGAAGCCATTGCTGCTAAAAATGAAATGCAGCAACTAACACCTGAACAAGAGACAAAAAAGTCTTTAAAAATGAATGAGCTGGATGAAACGTTTAAGTCCGAGGTAGAGAAATTTCAAAAGTTTGAAAAAAGAATGACGCAACAGATGGAACCAATGGAGGAGACTGAAATGAAATGGCGACAAGAGAAGGTTCCTGATGAAACTGAACTAAGGAAAATGACTATCCAAGAAAGAAAATGTTTTGTCAAAATGTGGAGGGATAGACAAGTGTTAGTAAAAATGCAGTTATTTGGGATTGATTGGAGCGATTTTGGTTAGTTAAATGTTTTTTGAGTTTTGCTTAATTAAGTGGTTTTGGATATGTATATTGCCGCTGAAGAAGGACGGGCTATTTTCGAAGATTTAAAAGCAGAGTGCGATGCCTTGAATTCGGATTTCAGTGCAAGTATGAAGAAGTGCCTTGAGGGAATCGAAAGCCTGAGAGATTCTCCCTAAATACTTCATTCACAATTCCATTTTTCCAAATGTGCTCTTTCATGACCAACAGGATGTGAAAACTACTTAATTAGTTAATTTTTCTATTCTTGCATATGATAAAACATTGAAATTTAGATTGAATAAAGAAAAAGAGTTAACACTTAATACATAGTCAATTTTGTATGGACCAGAGCTAGTATGCTACATTGCCATTTTTCGCGACCCAATTATAATGCTATTGAACATTAATTTGAACGTATTCTTTACAACTTCCGTTGCAGGTTTAAATTGTAAAACTATACCTCCAATAATCTCCATAAGCATTAAATTTTGAAAGCTCAGTGTCGGCAATAGCGTAATAAATTTTGGAACAAAAAATGTTTGATTCTATCAACAAAAGTTGAAGCCAATAATGTATAAAGACAAAATATTCATCGTTGGCACAAACCAACTGAGACAATAAAATTTTGGAGAATCATAGGTTTTGGATAGTTTCAAACCATTGGTGACAGAAATTTTTGTTAATTTTTTAAAATAATAATTTTAGTTAAATCCTCGTTTTTAACTGATTCAGATTCTGTATATTTGGCGGCATCTAAAAGGAAAAAGGCTTTGATACGTACTAGGCATACTCACAATTTACTCAACCATAACAATTTGTAGGCATACACACAAATTAAAGATTGATAAAGATTAAAACCGAATGCGGAAGCAAAGGAAAAACAGACGGAAGTACGATTATGAAGTAAATAAATAAAGTTTTGGCAAGGAAACGCCAGAAAAAATATAAATAAGTATAATAGTTTTTACGGGCCGGTATAAAGTGGTGAAATATTTTTATGCAACGTTTCAAAGCTACACGAACTTTCATCAGGCAAAATCGGAAATACTGAAAACTGAAGAAACTAAACATAATTTTTTCACAAAATGATTTTTTGGGCTAATGTTACAACATATGTAAATGCAATATTCTCTATGGTGGTGGGGGAAGTAAAATATCGGTCCATATTGGGCTTGATTTTCCATCCAGTGTCTTTGTTCATGTGGCTGGGTTTCTCTATTATATACTTTCTTCATTTTGCGGCGGTAGTAGTCAGTTTCCTTTTCAATTAATTGGTTTTTGGAGAAATCGATGTGATGATTATTTGTTATAGCATGGTTTAGCTACACCCGATCTCTGCCCTACGCTTGAAGGTCAAAAGGCATTTACTTATGGATAAGTATGTTAAGAATGTGGCAGTAACTTTGTACTTCCTGTTTCGAACAAGTTGTTTGATAACCAGGAAGTTTTGGACACCTTTAATAAATAAGCTATTGTAAACTTGGCTTAATTTATTCTTTTATTTTCGAAACTATTTGTCCGGATTATTCAGGACGAGTACACACACCACGAAAATTACATTTGACCATCACACTCGTTCCAAATTCCAGGAAATACTGAATAATATTAGTAAATCGACTGAATCTGCTCATAAAGTAACATAAAAAAACTAGTTTGTACATTATGAAGTTAAAATTACTACTATTTTTGGCCATGTGCATCAATGGGGATAGTAGGCCAAATCCAGAATTGGAAACTACAGAAGATGATTACTATGAAAGGTTATCGAGAAATAGTTCACGCAAGCTAACTTTTCAAGAACTGTATCCAGAAGAAGAATTGGGCAGTTTAAAAAATCTTCAGCAATATATTAAGCCATTCGAGTATTGTATCATCCGTGTTTTAAACTACAGAAATGTTGATATCCAAAGCCTTGGGTTTCCAGTACTACTTTCGCACCCAACCTTTGTTGAAAATTCTGGATCTATTACTGCTATGCAAAATTCAGCCACAGCGGCTAACTACAAAAGTTTTAAACCCATTTCTTGTACAGTCATTTGTTTTCAAACTCCACAAGTTTGCAAAGTGACGGAGTATGATGACAGTAAAATATATTCCGTTTGTTATGCACTCTCGAACGTGGAATTGTGAAGTAAACCTTGGAATTTTTCCACCCATGGGCTTCAGTGGACCCTACTTTGATAATCATTTAGACATAGATTGGTGTAACCGATTTGTGTACAAGCCGGAAAGTTGGAACATAAGCTACAAGGCTTTATTACAAGCTATAAAAAAACAAGTTCCAAATGGAATTTCAACTATTCATATAAATATTATTAGAGATGAAGACACAGAAATATGGATCAAATCCGTTTTTTATTTAAATATGATAAGAAGCAATGTTTCACCCTTTTTCCGAAAGTCAAGTCAAAACACTGCTTTCCAAGAGATCGTACTTTATGCAGCTCACGATATCTTTTTAATTTTTCTAGTTTCCAAAAAACCTAATATTTGTGGAAGTATAGTCCAGATAAAGTTTATTACCATTTCTGAAGAGACAAGTGGTTCCATGAGTGACATAAAATTAACTGTGCACGATGCCAACGTTTTCCATTTATCCAATGAAAGACTTTTTCAATTACTTGGGGAAAATGGCATTTAAGTCAAAACATGCGAAAGTGCCATTGCAATATATCCGCAGACCCATGGAGACGGGGCATTTCAAATGTATTTGGAACTATGTCAAAACCAGGGTACCTGGAACCAACAAATTGCAAACATGGATGACAGATTTTCATGGGTACTGTTGAAAATCTTGCACTCTGTTATTAAAAACAATTCCTTTCAATTTGCCTATACTATATGCGACAACGGTATACTTGCCGATCCTTTTTCCAAACATCCACTCATTGAATTGGATGTGCAGCGTAGATACGCGAACCATCATTTTGAGATTCAGCTTTAAAAGTAATGGACAAAAAATTAATATGCTTACATTTGTGTCTTGTGGAACTATACCAATTAGTGGATATGCATTTGTTGAGCTGTTTAACGTCTTCGATAATGCAGTTTTGGCTTTTTATCTTTTATCAGTTGTACTTCTTACCATTTCATGCTATCTAATATCAATATTATCTACTAAAATGTTGGCACAATCTCTTATTACAAATCACTCAAAGTCAGAAAAACTTTTCTCCATTCTTAAGCAAGTAATTAAGCCACTACTGAACAAGGCGATCCCTTCAACTCTGTCATGGTGGCAAAGACACGACTACGACTCAGCATTGGATGTTTCTTTTGGTTGCAACTGTTCTAAGCAACGCTTACAAGAACCAAAACGTATATAATATGATATCGGCCTAGGCCACCAATTCATTTGAGAACATCACTGAAATACACAACAATTTAAAGTATTTTCCCGGGGTAAATTTCAAAAGAATGGTAGCATCCTAATCTCCGTATGGTGCCACGTTATCTCAAACCTGACCCTCAGAAGAAATTTACTACGAACCAAGCAAGCATGCTGTATTTGGGGGTGCTGAAATGAAAGAAAACTTTAGGGTGGAATCGGAAATATGGGTTTGTTAGAACAACGTCGTTGGAGATCAGAATAACAATCATAGTAAAGAGGAAGCTGCCGTTTACAACCATTCTTACGAGGGACCTTATGAGTGCGGACCTCGTCGATTTAGCGCTCATATGTTGTCTACTAGCTTCCATTTTTCACGGTGTAAACAGCGTGGGTAATTGGATTTTGCAACGAGTTGTCATTTCGGAGATAAATAATTATTTTCAATCAAATTCCCATTCAGTTTTCTTCATGAGGGAATAATCATGGGAAAGAACGCAGGGGCGTTAAAGCTTACATCTTCGATAATCAGACCAATTGCATGCAAATTTTTTTCATTAGAATCCTTACAAAATTCTACACAGAAAGATGAAATTGCGACCTCCATTCAAATTAAATGCACATGTTGTATTTATGTGTAATCGCCATCTACAAAAAGCGAGGGTACGTAAAGTAAACACACTACGCTACATTTTAATCGAAATTCCCGAAAATGCCCACAACAAGGTCAGTCCCAAAAGAAAGTCGTTGAATTCTTGACATGCCAACTCTATTTAAATAGGCCCGAGCATAAGTAGGCTCAACCACGACAACAGTCTGGCTGAGGAGACGATAGCACATTCATACAACATTATTCATTATATTTTCATGGGATACAATTTTCATCTATCTTGTTGTAAACTTTGTAAGATTCTAATGAAAAAACATTTCATGCAAATTGGCTGATTATTTCGAAGATATAAGCATCTTAACTGACTGCCGTTCTTTCCCAGGTTTTCCTCATAAGAAAATCTGAAATGGAATTGAAAATAATTATTTTCTACCGAAATGACAACGCGTTGCCAAAAAATCCAAATTAACCACGCTAGTTACACGGTGGAAAATGAGCTAGTAGACAAATATGAGCCAAATCGACGAGGTCCCACTCATAAGGTCCTCGCTTAGAGATAATGTTACATTGATTCCCAGAGGTGGAAACATTTTGTAGATTTGTATGAAAGCGTTTGGCCATCGAAGAAAGTGTTATCTTTGCGGAAGATGTAAAAACGTTCAACTTGAAAGCGGAAAGCTTTGTTAACAGTGAACAAAAGAAAATCATAAGAACATTAATGAGTGACTGCAATAATACTGCAGTTATTCTACCACGAGTTTTGCAAATCAATGGCTCACAATTTGCAGCGAAAATACAAGTATTTAGTAAACGTTGGGCAGGAGACCTACTTTGGATGGACTATTTAATTCACTTTATTGGTCACGTTCCACCATTTATTTTTAGTGGATTGCAGACAATGCAGTCATCCGGCGTAGTTGACATGTTGGTTAAATTTGCATTGTCAACACATAAACTGCAACCACAGGGAAGATGGAGTGAACCAGCGGCAGCCAACATAGAAGGAAATGTTGCCATAATTTTTATAATTTTAGTAGGAGGCTGTATTATTTCGGCTTTAGTTTTTTTCTGTGAGACAGGTCCCATAATTTTAAAGTTTGCAATTTGTGCTGCAACTTATATTTGGAGGCAATTACTAATAACTGTTTCCAAGATAAGGGACAAACTGCGAAAAACAAAAGTACGAGCGTTTGTTCCTTGGAACTAGCCTGTGGTACACCTGCGATAAATGATTTGGGTTTGATTTACTATAGTACACAATAGTATGTAGATTAGTTAGACTATTAATTATTTATTTCGTTGCAATCATAATGCATTATAATGGTTTAGAAAGAGCAAAACTGTATGATCACAAAATGTACAGGAAATGGAGAAAATTGTGTACACTCCTATGCTGTTACACTGTGGAATAAAAAAGGATACTAAATTGGACAATTTTAAATTCCAATTAAAAGCAATCATTATTTGCCCAAGTCTTTGAACTTGGTAATGGAGTCGATGCAAAACAAGAAACTCATAGAAACAGGTTCATATTCAAAATCAATCTAGTTACATTTTGAAAAATTGGTTTACTGTAGATTCAGATTCGTAGATTATTTATATGCACACACAATGTATACTAAAACTAAAAGGGGCAGTTCTTGTCTCTAACAACTTTATAAATATGCAGTTAAATATATTGTGAGACTCTTACTTAAAATGTGCTTAAACTGAAATTTGTAATAAGTTTGCATTTTACAGCATTACTTAATATTTCATTCAGACTTAAATGCGTAACAATTTAAATAAAAAATAAACGTAAGCAACTCTTGAGGAACTCAAAAGTTTGAACAGTGTCATAGTGCAGTTACATCATCAAATGGAGGCAAAAAATGCCAAACAACAATCATATCTATCTAGGAGCATAAAATATTTGATCTTGCATCTGCGATTGATTTTCTGTGCATCAGTGAATAGTAATAAGGCAGTACAAACATATTTTTCAATTCTAAATTTGACTGAATTTCCCATATGAATATTATGTCTTCTATTTGATAGGGTTTCTTCCAGCATTGTAACATAGGTCGGATAGAAAACGTCTGATTTTCTCCTGGCCATTAGATTTTCATTTTAGGCAAATTCAATAATTTTTATGTTTTGGCATTAACAACCATATTTTTACCATCTCATATTAATGTATATATATCCTGTTAAATGATCCTCTTACATGTGTAGTTTTGGCAAATACTGAACGTTAAAGATTTAAAGATGTATTATTATTGTTGCTCAAAGACAACTTTAATTTTCTCATCTAGTCAATGAATTTTTCATTGTTGCTGAAAAAATCTTTCTTCAACCTGCAAACAAAACAATGATACTTTCTGCCGGTTTTGTGTATGAGTATGGGCACGCGCTCGTCTTATTTGCAAATAGTTCTTAATTAAGATTCTAAGCATGAATATTACTTTAGGACTTTGTAGTTTCAACAACATAATGATAAATACGGAACGCGGAAACCAAGGATAAGCAACCGGAAGAAGTACTAGGAAGGAACCAAAAATGTTTGCAAGGAAGTGACTGTCAATATTTAAGTAAGGA
Source organism: Orchesella cincta (assembly GCA_001718145.1). Taxonomy (NCBI): domain Eukaryota; kingdom Metazoa; phylum Arthropoda; class Collembola; order Entomobryomorpha; family Orchesellidae; genus Orchesella; species Orchesella cincta. The sequence goes on from LJIJ01000600.1 coordinate 57,885, forward strand.
GGAAACGATAATAATTTTGCATATGTGGTGCTAGGAAGTTTCGGACACTTGATGCATACACGCTAGCTTCGAACTAAAGCCATTAAAAGGAAACAGGAAATTCTACATATAGTTATATACAAACTATATCCGCATCGCGAAAAATTTAACTAAAACCTAACATTCAGTTGAATAAATCGGTCTACACCACTTATTCCAATTTATGAACGCCAAGTAAGTCAAGCAAAGCGGATTCTTGTCAAAAACTCGAAAGGGGACTTTTTGGGATACCAACGAACGAAGAAGTAAAATATAAGCAATAACTCTTAAAAATGTTAAAACTTGTAATATTTCTGATCATCTGCAATAGTGGTGAAGGAATGAAAAATCCAGAAACGCAGACTTCTTTCGACAACTACTTAGAAATAAAGGTGCGAAATGGTCCACGGAAGCTAAATTTTAAAGAATTATTTCCTGAAGGAGATTTTGTCACTATAGGAAATCTTAACGAATATATTAATCCATTTGAGCATTGTCTTATTCGTCTTTTAAACTACAGAAATACTGAAATACAAAGCCTTGAGTTGCCAGTACTACTTTCGCACCCAAAATTTGTTCAAGAGTCTGGATCGATTATTGCAATGCAAAACGCAGCCACAGCTGCTAAGTACACTAGTCTTAAACGCATTTCTTGTACTAGTCGTCTGTTTTCAAACGACACCGGTTTACAAAGTGACGGCGCATGTATGACAATAAAATATATTCCGTTTGTAATGCACTCTCGACCGTGGAACTGTCAAGCAAACATTGGAATTTTTCCACCTATGGGCTTCGTTTGGTCCAACCTTAGTGATCAGGTAGACATGCATGGTGTAACAGATTTGTGGTACAAGCCGGAAAGTTGGAACATAAGCTATCAAGGCTTTATTACAAGCTATAAAAAACAAGTTCCGAATGGAATTTCTACATTACATATAAGCATAATTAGAGATAAAGACAAAGAAACATGGCTCATATCTCCGATATATTTAGGCTTGATCAGTAACAATGTGTCGCCGTTATTCCGTAGTGTCCGTCAGAACTCTGGTTATTTCAAAAGATCAGTACTCCACGCCGCTCATGACGTTTATATGGTATTTTTGGTTTTTAAAAACACAAATTCGACCAGTGGAAGTATTTTAAAAACTATGGCAGTAACTGTTACTGAATTAACAACAGAAGACCAATTGAAAGCGATCAGAACAATTGCCCAAAATGTCACCCTTGCCCAAATATCTAATAGAAGAACGTTTGATTACCTACTTCAGTTAACATTTAAGTCAAGAACGGAAAAAGTACCCATTGGAGTGTATCCTCAGCAACAAGGCAATGAAGCTTTTCAAATGTATTTGGAAATGTGCTTAAAACAGGGTAACTGGAACCAACAAATTGCAAGTTTGAACGACAGATTCTCATGGGCATTGCTAAAGATCATTCAGTCAGTTATTAGGAACAATTCATTTTACTTTGGCACTACTTCATGTGAAAATGGAAAACTCGTTAGTGAACACTTACGAGACCCACTAATTGAACTGGATGTTCATCGTAGATACACTAACCACCATAGTGATGTATCAGCTATTAAAGTAACCGACAAAATTAATTTGTTAACATTTGTATCTTGTGGAACAGTATCGATAAGTGGATATGCGTTTGTGGAGATTTTGAACATCTTTGATGATGCAGTTTGGGTATTTATTCTTCTTTCAATCGTACTTCTCACATTTTCCTGCTATCTTATATCAATGTTTTCGACTAAAGTACTAGTAAACTGTTCCACATCAAACCGTTTGAGGTCAGAAAATTTGTTTTCGGTTCTTAAACAAGTAGTTAAGCCACTACTTGAACAGGGCGATCCATTTAACTCCGTTTTAATTGCTGATACCCGACTCAGACTCAGCATTGGATGTTTTTTGTTTGTTGCACACTGTGCTTTAGCAACGCCTACAAAAACCAAAATGTTTAATATGATTATCACCGAGGCCTCCAATTGCATTTGAGAACATTTCTCAAATTCGAACCAAGGCTTTCAAAGTGTGTATTCTCAGGGGCAAATTTCAAAGAATGGACCAGATCTCAGGCGCGTAGGAACCGCGTTAACAAAGCCGCCGCGGCCAGGAGAAGTATATTTTGATTCTGCCAGGCATTCTGTTTTTGGTCCCAAAACGCAGGAAAAACTTCCGGGTGGAATCTGAAATATGGGGTTTGTTGCAAAACGTCGTTGGAGATCAAGATAACAATCGCAGTAAAGAGGAAACTCTAGTGTTTAACTATCTGAAGAATAACGTAACGTTGATTCCAGCGGTGCCGAGTATTGTTGCAGACTTATATGAAAATATTTGGCCATCGAATAAAGAGGTAATTCATGCAACGGAGGTGAAAAAGTTTAACGTGGAAGCTGAAAAATTTGTGAATAGCCAACAAAAAAAGACTATTAAAAACGTTATGAGCAACTGCAATAATACGGCGATAATTCTTACCCACGCGTGTTTGCTAATCAACTGGCCTCACAAATTACCAGCGAAAATATCAGTATTTGGTAAACGTTGGAAAGGAGACCTATTTTGGTTGGGATTACCTAATTAATTTTATTGGTCACGTTCCACCTTTCATATTCGATGGATTAAAGACACTGCAGTCTTCCGGAGTTGTTGACATGTGGGTCGGATTTGCATTATCAACCCATAAACCACAACTGCAAGGAAAAGGGATTCAGCCAAAGTCAGCCACAATGGAAGGAAATGTTGCTATAATTTTCATAATATTAATGGCAGGTTGTGCAATTTCTGCTCTAGTGTTTTGCGGAGAGATAAGTCCATTAATTTTCAAATATGCATGCTGCACTGCAATGAGTATTTGGAAATACTTTAAATGTGTTTTGTCCTGGATAAGGAGCATGAGAAAAACAAAAGTACTAGTGTTTGTTTTGAACGAATAACTTGTCCTAGTTATACGCGAAACATTTGTATCGTATTAATATTATGATGCATAATAGTAGGTTAATAAGTTGTTGCCATTTGTGTTGCCACAAACCAAATTTTAAAATAAAGCAAAAATTTATGGTAGCTTGTGTCTTAAGAACCACGTATGTTACACTTTAGTATTTGTAAATGATATTTTCCACTATTTTCAATTTTACGGTGAAAAAAACTTATGTCTTTAATGGTTTTGGATATCAAAAATTTTAACGATTGATTATGATTATAAATAAACGTTACTTGTTCCGTCATTAAATGAACCATGCACAATCCTTTAAGACAGCTTTCAATTAATTACAACCAGTTTATTTTCGGTTTTGGTAGGTGTTTATAAAAGGTTGCATGCTTGTGTTGATCTTTAAGCAGGCCAGCACTCAACAAGAACTGCATGGAAATTGAAAAATGATTTCGATAATGCTGTTTTCTACGAGTGTTCATTACAAATGCTGAATTTACATAATTAATCGTACAGAAATGCATACAGATACCGTTCCAGAAGTAAAAAATTATTCATCAAAAGAAAACGATACTTACAAACTAATCAGCTGTACTGATGTTGATGATGATATGACGAACATTGGTTGCTCAAGAGTGTGTGCATTAATTTAAGCGTATATTTTTATAAAACTAAGAATCCAATGAATTTAAGTATGTTTTCGTGGACTCTAAACTGCATTGGTTCTCATATTTTAAATATTACTTTTCTTGTTTAGTGTAATCCTTTTTGTTGAATTTGATTAAAATTGTTGACGTTCAAAAAAATCAAAATTATTAATGCTATATTTTATAATCTGAATGCACGATGAGAACTTTGCTTTGAGAATGCTCTGGTTTTATATCTTCTGATGATAAAACATAAAACTGAAACAAGCCATAACATGCAGCAATGAAATGCAAAACTCCATAAAATGAGAGTGGATCGATCTTTGCATTTCAAACAAACTCAAAAACATCTTACAAGTTTCTCAACCAACCCCCAAAAAAGGGTGCAGCCGGAGCCGCTCTCTTTCTTTAAGCACTTGACTTGTTCAAACGTAAATAACCGTCAACGAAATCACATCAGTCTACCCTGCTTTTCCAAGCGAAATTTATTTCGTTAATTGTTGAAAATAACCTGTTTTTAGTTTTAATTCTTTTTTAAATGTCTGGCTTCATCGATAATAGTTGTCAGAATCAAAGATGCTTGGTTTGTGCATCTCCTTCCTCTTCAAAAGTCATTACAAAAGCAATTAAACAAATTTTTGTCGCTGCCAACGATCTAAATGATGATTTTTCATAAATCTGATTATTTTCATCCAGATGCAACCGAGGGATGCCGCCATTTTGCTTCCGGCGCGAAGCAGTACTTCATCACCAAGAGTTCATTCCACAGTCTTTCCGGAGAGCTTTGGTGATTTTCTGACTGACAGGTTTCTCCCTACAACCCGAAACGTGGTTCAGTGTTTTTACGAATTGCGAGCAACCCCATTCGTCATATCATCATGCCTTACAAACCATTGCAAAAATTAAAAGAAAATTAGCGACACTCCAAGAGGAACTGGTGGGGAAGATGGAAATCAGTAAAAAATATGGAGGTTCCAAGAAGTAGCCGGGTTTGGACTCAAATTCGCAAATTGATTTTATGCGGTAAGAAATCAAATAAAAGTAATCCTTAATCAAATTGCAAAATTGCAGTAAGTGTTTTTATTGCAATAGGCTTTTCTGGTCACGAGACAAATTTTGAGATTCCCGATTTCCCCGAAGAGCAACCATCTACTTCTAATCAGGCTGAGGTTGAAGATTCTTGGAATGAAGAACCTTTTCAACATCTGGAAGACGCGGATTCTTATTCCGAATCAGATTCAGCAGTGTAGATGGAAAACTTGGATCTAAAAAATGTTGTCATCTCTAAGGAGTCACACGTTGGTTCATATGTCCAACCATCATCATCGCGTCCGTTTTGGCAAAGAGAAACTCAGACTGTGGAAACATTGAGTGAAGATGAAAAATACTACGTTTTTGGCCGTTGTCACTTTGAAGCAAGTAATGAAGATTAATTAGCGGCGCACATTAATAGCCAATTAGAAAAGGAATCTGACAAGAATAGTTGCATTGGCATAACTTAGCGATTCTGAGTCAATCTCTCCAACGGTGGAGAATGGAACGTAGAAGTTGTCCCTGTGACTGCAAGTCTTCCCGTCGAATCAGGAAAACGAGGGGTTATCTTCCATGATGCTGAGAAGGTTCAAGCACACCGTGGACAAGCCGCACAAGTTTTTTCAAGTCGTTTTCAGATCAGATTACTTGAAAAATCACTACAAAAATTCACAACTGATCTTCGTTCTGATCACAAGAACATCTCTATGTTCACTTCCCAACAAAATATTTACAAACAAATTCTAAGCATGCAAAAAATATCATGTAAAAGTTAATTATACAACAATGTTCAGTGTTAATAATTTATAGTAATTTTGAATATATTTTATTAATATATGTGTAAATTGGTTTGTGATAACTCAACTGTGCTTTAAGCGAAGTGAAGTAACTGGTTTTTATGTCCATTTTGATGAACTAGTACAGAAATAAGAATAAAACTGCATTAAACTGATTTAATTATTACACTTCTTGCACACATTCCCAATAGGTAGGAAAATAAATATTTAAAACCTAAACATGAAGTAGCTAATGGATTTATTATAACGATTGTACTACCATGTAAACAAAAAGGCGAAATGAAAGTAAAACGTTGTGTTTTCGATATTTTGAGTGAGAAATGTTATTGAGCCAATATTCCGCCTACATATATGGACATTGGGGTTGCTCAATTTTTATCCCATCGTTCTTACGACGTTGCTTTTGGTAGATGTTCAGAAACTGTTAAACGCATTCTCTACATTTCCGTTCTCCTCCTCACTGCTAATGTTTTCGTCTGTCTCACTTCTAAGCATTTTTATCACATATAAAATCTCTTGAATGTTGAAGGTACACGATTGATGCTTACACTTTCGCCGTGGTTTCCGCGTCCTGTAAATTCGGTTCGGGAATCACATTCATTTCACAATTTTTCACAGGGTTCACATTGCACAGAATTCGAAACATTTTACGAAACCAAAGGAATTTTGACGTAACCTAATTAAGTCGTTTCCAAGAATAGAGAGGGAACAGGACTTATATCACTACTTCAACATGTCAAGCTATGACTCGAGAACTACGAGATAATACTTTATTGTCTAAAAATCCCATCTCTCAGGTCGGAAGACACATCTGCATAAAACGTTTCGACTTGCTGTTTCTCATATGCCTTAACTATGTTGAATTTAATTAGTTATAGAAATGTTTTCCTGCTTGCGTAAAAGAACCAACGTATGTGAGAATATTGCTTCCATCCATTCAAATACGATGTTTTATTAAAAAACATTTTAAATTACATTCTTTATATCACCATTGAGCCACCCAAATCGTCAGACATTTGAAAATAATTTTTAATTTTCGGTAGCACCAGATTTCAGTAACGTCCAATTCAGTTCTCAACTTTACTGGTTTAACAAATTCACATTTTTGGCTTTAGCAAATAATTCAGTTCTTTGTGAAGCAAGTCATAACTCTTAGGGGAAAGCTTCAAAGAGACCACTAGCAACCAGTGCGGGGAGATATACAAGCCAAGTAACCTGGTGTAAAAAAGGTTTCCTATTCCAAACTTGCCACCCAACAAGATGATGGACCTTGTGCATATACAATTTTATTTTAAAACGAAGCCAAAGGCAGGAAAACCAAGTTGAACATATTGCATTCCTCCCTAACCATAATAAGGATTTAGAAGCAACTACATACTAATACAATGTAAAAGTACAAGGCAAGTGGGCAAGGCAAGGTATAAAAACGGCGCTGTGTATACAAAATTGAGAATGGAAATGAAAGGGCTGGTTTGTATACTCCTTTCTAATATATTTCTTTGCGATAAATTTCCATTTGCAGAGGCCGCACCCACCTTGGAGAAAGAATAACACAATTACTTACCTCTCTTGAACATAACGTTATGTTAATTATGCTAGCAGCCTCAAACAAACTTCACTCTATAAGCTATTATAACTTCTGCCAATTTATATTATTTAATTTTTTTAAAGTAATTCAAGTTATTTAAATACGTGGGCGTATTAATTAGTAATTCTAGCAGTGTATAAAAGTGATTAACAACACTGAGAACAAATTGTTATTTGTGATCTGAATCGACTTTATAAATCGATTGTCTGAGTTAGCAATCAGGCGCCGCGACCATTATAAATCAAATGGATTCCAATGCAATCCCGTATTATGAACAATTCCAATTTTGGTGCACCTTACTCTCTGTTCATCCCGGATGGAATATGCGAATTTGATTAAAACTTGCACTCCAAATGAGGTTCGAAAAAGAGCCGAGAACCGGTTTGGGTTCTGAGCTTCGCTGATGTATTTTCTTTCGAGTATATTTTGGAGGAGGGAGGAGTTTGACAAGTCCACGTAAAGAGCCGTTACATCATGACTCAAGACGATTCGTGCGAAATTCTTGAGCTGATCTGTCGCTTACCTTCTCCCGATAAAGTCAATGCTATTCGCTAGAATAGCTGTGATGAGCAAGGATCTCCTGGAAGGGCGGAGGAATTTGCGCACATCTTTGCATATAAGTATTACACACAAGAACCTTGAATACCCATGTGAGTAAGCGTGAATAACATTGCGGAGATAAATCAAATCCCGGTTCAATGCGGGAGTGCGGCATTATATATCCAATGGTTTTTTTTCAGATTATTTTTTGTGCCCGGAATATATTGAATTATCATAACTCAACGCTGACGACTCAATTGTGTATGCCCGATTTTCCAGAGACTTCAAGCCAAAATAAGCCGAAAGACGCAACAAAATCGCTCCTCACCGAAATTCTCCACCAGTGGATTAAATAGGTATATAGAGTAGTAAAAGACCCGGGATGATGACTTCGCGGTTGTTAGGACTTTAAAAACAGTCCTCTTCAAGCTGGACACTTCACACAATCAATACCTCTCCACAAATAAATATTCCGAGGGAAGCGTTTCCGGGAAAACCCGACCAACACTCTAGCTCAAATGCAACTCAACACTCCACTTTTGGAAGTGGGAAATGAAGGCCAAAAGCAGGAGCAGAACGTGATTCAGGAACCTCCAGTTGAGGTTTTGTCTCCAAACACGAACGGCTTAGATGTACAAGTTCTTCCCACAAACGGTACACATTCATTTGTAATTTGATCATTTAATAAGCTTTCAAACTCTCAAGAAACATTTAATTATTCAATTTTTAGGAGTAAAACGAAGTACAAGACTTCAACAAAAGGCGAATGCAGTTGTTCAATCAGCGATAAAAAAAACCACGCTAAAAGTGTCAAGCGGAAGGGTCAAAGTGCCTCTTCTTCCGTCGGAGGGAAAACTTTAAGGGTTAAACGCACCAACATACAGCTTTCAAGAAACTCGGTTGGAAAAAGCAACAATAAAGGAAGTGGTAAGCTCATGCTCGCTCATATACAAATTTCAACGCTGAAATACTTTTATGCAGCTTAAAATACACTTGATGCTTCGTCCTTAAACACACAGGGATTCCAGAAAAGCAGCAAGCTGCACAGGAGGAAGTTGAAGTTATTACGGAAACTTTCTCCGTGGAGAACTTTTTACAGAGCAAAGAAGATATCAATTTGTGTAACCACGTTGTTCCAGCTTACAGCGAGGAAGAAAAGCATCGTGTTTATGCGGTACTACCTAAATACTTCAAGTTAAGAAAGCATTCTAAAATTTACCTTGCAAAAATACGAGATTCACAATAATTTTTACTTCAGGACAAAATGTTTGTCATGGATATTCGGGATGTATCAAAAACCGTCGGAGATCAGCCTTTGGCGAATTCAGAAAGCTGAGGGTTGTCTCCAGAAATACCCTCGTTGTGAGGAATCAGAACTGCAACTTTACCGAATTGGCTCACCGCCCGTTAGCTAATTAATACTTAGTACTCTATTTTTCATTGATTCCCAATACAAAACATTTGTTTGTATAATTTTGAATATTCTCCAGGAGGTACAGGCCATTCCAACTTTTGAGCATGATGTGACTTTCAAAAAAAATTTTCAACCCATTGTGGTGAATTTTATTCCGGATTGGAACACGAGTCTCGTTCCCCAGGTATTGTTTTGAGCCACCCGGGCACCGCAAAATCGAAGGTTATGAGGACGACGGGATATAAGAGTTGTCAAATTTCTGAATCCCATACAATGGGGTCCCACTCCTTCGATATTTTATATTCTACACGTGAAAAATGACTAATGTAAAATTTAAGCAAGAAACTTAAGATAAAAAAACACAGTGATAATAAAAATAATCTATATTACGGAATGCTCCTCTAGTTTCAGATTTCAATGTTTTAATAATCAGAATACCGTAATTTATGGCTGGTCAAATGCTTCTACACCATCTGAGCACTAAATGACTGCAGGAGTAGAGCTGCATCATATCATTTACAATTGTGGTGCACCAAGTGTCACAAGCATCTGGCAAATCCGGGCTTATATTGTACAAATCTGAAAGGCGGCAGACTCTCTTGCCAAATTGTTTACGGGATGGTCTACTGTTGGCGTATGTGAGCGGTGTTAACGTTTTACTTAGAAAGTATATGTAACTATTCTCTTTACGTATTAAAATTTATTTATGTCTTCATATCTCAGTTATAATTTCATAATACCACACTTTCTCTTCTTAGTGATGATTAACACAGAAGTTACTCCATCTTCATTCATTGCGATTGCTGTGCGAGTACGCAAACTCGGAAATACGTATATGGAATAAGGATTTTATTTCCCTTTTGTTGCCACGAGTTCCTTGAAACAAAAGGAGCGAAAGCTTCACTTTATTCAAAAGAGTGATGTTCTGGGCGTAGATTTAGATGTAGGGTCAATGTTAAATTACAGTTCAGCTTTTTAAAAAGTGAGTCTTGCAATTAAATCATTATTGGTAGGGTTGATTTCTCTGACATGTATGTTTGGAACAGCACATACTCCATACTTGCCGAATTAGCTATTTTGGGGGACATGATTTAGATCGAGCGGATGGGGCATCGTATTCTCCTCATTTTTGTCCTCAGCGCGGTCGACAATGGAGGTTTCTTTTTCGGACGGTATTCTGAATCCAGCGAGTTATAGTTAATAGTTAGTCCACTTTTAATTTCAATTTTCTAACCGTCCTCATATTATAGCCTGTGCTGTTAAATGCCCGATTTACTCACATATACTCTTGCACCTTCAATTAATCTGCTGGGCTGGCTTGATTTTCTACTTAGTTTTTTTAAATATAAAACTAGTACAGTATTTTGCCAATTTGCATTTGAAAAATCTCCTAGATCACAGAAGGATATTGGAGTCGAGACCGCGTGTAACTCAGTCTTCCCTAGATTTTTACGCGTCTTGTACCTACTCATGTCGAGAACTAAATTCTTCATACTCTCACATAGAGAAGTAATGAATAGGCCATACCTCTGTAGAAATATGGGCTGAATCCTCCACAAACGCGGTTGGAAAAATCAAATCTCTCGTCGTTTATACCAATTGGAGTTCAACCTGCGCTATATCTACCTCTATGTTGGAATCTCACATGGCGGCAAATCCAAATTTTTAAGCGGGGTTGATTATATAAGTTTTCTAAGTCCTCTATTCGTGTGCTATATTTTCAGGACAAAATTTCAATATACTATCTCTCGGACATTTTCGTCTTTTGGTCCAGAAAAATGAAAAGGGATTTCGCATTAACATAACTAATTTCTCGTGTGTACGTTAGGAAGACACAATAGGCGTTCCAACTTATTGTCAATGTGCAAAAGGTATCTGTGCCTAGCTAATTTCGCTTCTTTCTCATTTAACAACATTGAAAATTTTCACGAAAACGTTTTCCCCAGGAAATTTTAAAACCTAGTAGGAATAACTTTGAAAATAACAGCTACCAGTAATCAACAATTTACTGTTTTTCGCTTTCTTGCTTTTTTACAGGCCCTTTGTGAAAACGGAACACGGGGCCGCGCATACCGGGATTGTTTCTTTGGGATGCAAATTTTTTGTATCTAGTTTTTCTGAACTGCGCAAAGTAAGAAAACCCGTTTAATTTCAAAATTTGATTACAAGAATCTAAGTACATTTATCTCCATTATATTGCTGACCACTTTTCCAAATCGTTCCGAACCAAAACTATTTGTAGAAATGAATTTTTTTTGAAATGAAAAAATTAGGAAAAAAGTTATAAAAATTTCTTACAAAACCACTCGCTTTTAAGGTCTGAACCCCTTAAAAATCCGTTGAACAAGGATTATCCCTAATAGACTTATTCTGAGATCAGTGCATATGGATTCACGAAAAGGTTCCCCGCTTAAAATAGCTGAAAAATTTTACCCGCTGGGAAATTATGATATATATAACCAATGATACAATTACCGCTTATAGGTTTAGCGCCGCGATTCGAACATCATTTCTGAGAGCCTGGGCCCAACTACGTTTCTATAGAAATATGATTTCTTCATACTTCTTGCGATGCGTAAATGAATGCTCTCCCCAAATGTAGTATGTATTCTCAAAAATTTCGACCTCTTTTTTGCCATGACCTTATTTGCCTAGAGTACACCTCACTCTCTATCTTTTTTGATTTTGAGCCAAGAGAGTATCCAATCGTTGTTTTCTCTTCGTCGATTTTTTCTTTCCAAGGTACAGGAAACACGCCTGTTTTTATGATATAGGCGGTTACACGAAAAATGAAAAACTATTGGAGTTACTTTAAACTGTTCAAACATTTTGATTCAGAACCAGCCATTTTGGTGCTAAAGCGATAGTTTAAATTGAATAATTAATTTAGAGTATTTTTCATTGTAATTTTATAAATCTTCCCCTACAATAAAACCTGGCTTAACGTTTTAAGCCTAGCCCAAAAATTCTGGAAGACTTAAGGGAAATGGATTAATTCAAATGTTGCAAGATTGAAAAGTGATGTTTATTCTCTACTTAAGGGGCTTCCGGAAACAATGTCATTCTCTCATGTTTCGTAATCCCTTTTTGGTTATAATTCTTTCTATAATCCATTCGTCAAATTTATATTTATGGACTATTTCAGAAGGGAATGGCGGGAAAAGGAGTAAGCTCGTAATAATAGTGGTACCAAAGTATTTTCCTCCGGCAATCATCTTATACCTTATAAAATTTAAGATTCTCACGAAGCCCTCATTTCTTACACCACTCACCTCAAAGCAATTCCATCAGGTGCCACATACTACCACCACAATAATAAAAAAGGGTCGGTATTTTTTTTTGCAATGTCGCTTCAACTCTTCGACGCTTATTACCTTTACTACCAAATATGCAAGATACTTCTTGTCATGGGACTTCATCGTTTTAAGTTATTTTGTCTCGGTATGCTACGTCAAGGCACCATATTAACTCAATATATCGTATTGAATACCATCACATGGAAACAGTTAATGACTTGTGAATTTCATATATAAATATTTTTACTAGGCGTTATCTTAATACCTATTATTATGTAAACTTTAAACCATTCATAAATTATGCTTCTATAATGTCGATATTGCATATACGAGTTCTGCCTCTAATGGCCGTTCCCTATTACTCTATACCGGCGTGTTTATTTAATGTTGAATGTATACACATATGCTTAATGAGATAGCTGACGTGAAGATTTGTTACCAATAATATAATCATTATGTAGAAACAAGTGTTGTAGCAAAAAAAATCAGAATTTTGAAATAAAAATTTTAAACAAAAACAATTATTTAAAAAAGCAGCAATTGAATCACGGTTTTTCTGTATTTTATTAAAAAACATTATAATCTATTCAGGTCTTATCATCTAAGGAATCAGAAACAATATCTTTCTACCAATTGATTATGTTAGCTCATTCTATATAATCAATTAAAAAAATTAAAAACAAAATAAATCCAGCTCATAAATATGGATTCATATCAAATAAATTCGTTGTAGGGTTGCGCATCTTATTAGAGGAAACTCCGAGTCCCTCGAGCCCATTAGCTTTCCGTTTTTGACCATTGTTTTGTTGGATGCATTCGTGTTTATCTAAAACCTGGGCAGGGTTCCCTTCAAATGATTTCTTCGCCAATAGCTCTCCACAATGAGCGTTGGTCTGATGGACCAGAACATGTCGGTCCCTGGATGTTGGATCAGCAAACAAAAGTGGGCATTCTTCAAATCTCTTGTAGGGACACTCCAGTGGAGTCAGACGTTCTCCTGATGGATTCAGTAGCTCATCAAAATCTAAATGTAAAAAGCAGTGCTTAATGTAGTTGCTCTCCCGAAGGTAAAAATAATACGCTGCAATTCTAAATGAATTAAAGGAAAATTAGCTTTCACTATTTTATCTTGCCTCTATCATGCAGTAATGTGTTTCTCCATATTTTTGTATGCATTCTTTATCCCCACTGCCGCAGATTTTCCATATATAGGCGTATCGAAGGAGCAGTTATCATTATTGCATTCCAAATAGTCAATTTGTTTTGAGCACTGAGTCCAGTATACCTTGAACCCTCCGACTATTATAAGTGTTCCTAGCAGATTTCTCGTTTTATTCCATCCCAAATTAACTTGCTGACTATCTGCGACGCCGCTGTTCATACAACTGGTACATCTGTTAAAGTTTAATAAATTTTGCATGTATGCTTTGTAAAACTTTTAAAATAAAAAATGGAATAACTAATTTTCTTACATCATTCGAGTTTCTCGTTCTGAGCCGATTTCCAAGTTCCCCGTATTTCTTTCCTGAAGGTTAGCAAACGTATCAGCAGAAGCAGGACTTCCCTCGGGATTGGAAGATTCAGCCAATCGTTGCTGATTTTCGATTTGCATTTTTTTCCTGTAGCCTATTAAACGCCAACAAAATGAATAAAGAAGTTGTATTCTTAACTTTGCATTCAAAAACGCTGAGCTTTAATTCAACTTACTATTAAAACAATGACTCCGAAATTTAGCAAGTCCCGTTTGTTCAGCTGATAACTGGAGCTGGGAATTTATTGGAAGTATGGGATCCAACAGAACACCAACAAAAATCTTCTTTTCAATCTCGCTTTTGACGTCTGATAATTCTTTCTGTTTTCGCTAAAGGCGGGTTGTCAGCTCCTTACATAATGGGCAAAATGGGGGAATCTCCCCTATAAATTCAGGCTCAGCATCATTCATTGTAGGCATCAATTGGTTTCTCATGGTGCTGAACAGCCTGGAGTCATTGTCAGAGTCCACGCGTAAAATTCCTGGCTTTGAAGAGTACTTGCATAGTTCGGCGTTGGCTAAACTACCCATTACAACTACCAACTATCACGATTTGACACACAACCAGAAAATATAAATTAGTCTGTGTTTCTCGATCTGAACTCCCACTAGCTAAACGGCACGATAAAGATAGAATAAATGAGTGGATTTTTATAAACGCACATCTAAGCTATAGCTTTCTATGATTGAAGTTTTCAACAATACATCCCACTGTTTAAGGAAAAATTAAATATAATTGGGTTTTCCGTTTTTTGATGCGTAGTTGTCAGAATGTGAATGTGGAGAGAAAGAGAATGCTACTACACTCTACACTTTAAAATAATGAATGAGAAAATGAATATACTTTTCTTATTGTATGCACGTACGCCATAAAAAACCATTTATGAAGAGTTACCTATTTTGGGCATGCATGAAAAAGACATGCTTGTTTTTTGTTAACCTCAGAAACTGTATGGTATTTTTAAAGTCTTGATACCTTCTTGAGTACTCACCCATCATACGTTCAACAGCAAAGATATATTTCGAGTGAACAACGTCGTCGAATGTGACAAGCAAAGATTCCTGCAATGGGTATATATGACAAAATATTCTTAATTTATGCATATCTGGGGTTTACTATAAAATACTTTCTGACTTTCCAACACTGGACTGCATACACTTGGTTGGGTTGCTTTTGTTAGGCTTATCTATCCATTACTGAAACTTAAGTACCTAAACGTCCACCGTTTGCATATAGTTGCAGCTAAAAAGAATTCAAATGATCCTTTTTGTTAAAAATCACAGAAGGCTGTGAATACACATGTTTTAATATGCTGCCGTCTTTTTTGCTTCGTCGTTTCGCCCCAATAGAACCGCAATTTTCCTTTACATTTTTCCATTTTTAGAGTTATTAGCTGTCGTTTATGTTTTGAGCAGGAAGTATTTACAGTTAGTCGTGAAGAAATTGAATTTACATGTATGTTGCTAGAGATTCTTTAAATTTCAAATTGTAACAGATTTCCGATCTTTATTTTTAAATAAGACATGTTTGGCATGCAAAGTGTGTGACATTAATTCTACTAAATCACGTTAACAATACGGCTGAATTTTCGTAATAACCTAAAAATTATATAATTCATGTAAACGAGTCAATTCTGTAAAGATGAAAGATTTAAGCCCCATATAATCTCAGTTTATTTAAGGATTTGGTTTGTAACGTATAGAATCCAAAGAATTTTCAAATAAGGGGTACATAAATAATTTATGATAAATTTAATCTATTCATTATTTTAAATGTTTAATTTTAACCAACATTTTATTTAGTTTTGTTAACCAAATCAATTAGTTTCGATACAGGAATTATTGTAATGCTTAAGCAACCATTTCAGCTACGTTCCCACATATTCAGAAAACCAATGAACACGCATCCTCTCTACTGAAAATGACATCGGCTGTTTGTTTGACCCAGACAATATACTTTATCTTGATTATCATGATTCATGGTGTACAATAAGTAAGATGCAGATTATCATCTCTGTCACAGTACCTCTAAACTTTTGATTTGCATAAAATCATAAAATAGTATTTGTGTTTACAACAACAGAGTTCTAAATATATTATATAAAACTATGTTTTAAAGCAATGTTTAGTGTACTTGAAGAAGTCATAAGTCAACCTTTTACATTATTTCTCGCGTCAGCTTTGGGGGAGGAATCCCTTCTTCATCCTCGTCATCGTAGTCCTGTATTTCAGATAGATTCTCTTGAGGAAACAGGATAGGGGGCCCATTTTTCCTTCCCTTCATCTTTCGGGTCTTCGCTTCAGCCCCGATCGATTGAGCTGCAATACTGGCAGCTGAAGAAGTTGACGGAGTTGGAATTGGTACATCTCCTCCTTCATTTGCTGCTTCCTGCTTGATTTGTATCCTCTGTGAAGCTTTAAGTCGCTGCAACGCTTGAGATTTTTTTACTCTTTTTTCCTGTGCAATTTTATGCTCCTCTGTTGTTCTGTGGGTTAACTGGTGACGCATCAGATTACTGTAAAAGCCTTGTATCTCACTTTTGCACATATCGCAAGTAAGACTGGTGGAAGCCACTGGTAATAGAAGGCCTGGAATATCTGTTCAAAACCAATACCCAATTTGTAAATACTAAATATTGGATTCGGAAAAAAATAGTAATCATATTTAGGACATATTTATTTATTATGTACTTACTCTTATGCACATTTTGGATGTGCCGTCTCATTTGCATGTATGCTGAATCCTCCTTTGGCCTCCGCTTTTGAATGGGTACTCTAAACTCACATTCGTGTGAACCGCATTGCAGGCATTCTAAATGCTTGAATACCCCTGTCCCTTTCATTTTTATATACTCCACTCCGAGATGGAACCTCTTGCGTTTTCCAATCACAAATAGGTCATTAAAATCCCCTTCATTTTCTCCGTTTTCTCCGCTTCCAGTTTCTGGGGGATTAGCCTGTCCGTCATTGGATGGGATTGAAATGTCGTTGGGGGGGTTGGAGGCACCCCTTTCCTCGTCTTCTATTTCATCTCTCATGTGTGGTAGTATATATTCCATCTCCAACTCACCCCTTTCTACATTTCGATCCAAACCACTTCCCATTTCACTGTCATCATCATCAGCATCTCCATTTTCAATTAGATTTTGCTCTCTTTGCTGTTGCGCAAGAGCTAGATTCTCCTCTCTCCTCATCTCCATCTCTTTCTCGACGGTGGAAAGGCGTGCTTAAATTTTTGAAAGTATGCAAGAAACCTTATGCATATATATTTGAACATGAGTACTCAACATTGTAATGTTTCAGTTTCCAATCTTACCTGCAATTACCGCATTGTACAACTGTGGACATTTTTCTGGTTCAAGCGGCAATCTGGCAATAACTCTACATTGAACACTCTCCTCAAATTCCCTGTGTATATTCGCCAGTTGACTTTCCGCAATTTTCCAAATCAACATTTGCTTCTTTCCTCTTTGCATACAGTCAGAGCAAAGAGGAAACAATGTGTCCGTGCTTGGACACGGACGCTCTTCCTCAACAAGTCCGTATCGAGCCCACAGAAACTTCATTATTTCGTCTCTTTCTTCCAAAGCTGCAGGTGTTTCCTGGCTGCCGAGGAGAGTGACCGATTCACGACAAAAATAGCATGTGGTTTCTCTTCTGGTGGGTGCAGAAGAGCTGTTCCAACAGTTTGAAACGGCTGCTGCAAACCTGGCTGGATTTTCTCGATTCATAATTAATCAATAACTAGTAAGTTGCAGTGAAATCAATTTGGCCTTGGGTGCTCAAACAGACGAGCGGAAGTTGCGGATGGTAGAAAGTAAGGGTCTCTACAACGTTTTCCACTTAATTTTTTTACTACAAGGAAAAAAAAGATTTATTAGAAAACATGTTACAAATGTAATCATGCAAAATCTTTACATTTTAGGATCACATGCAGCACGCCGAGCATTTGCCCTAAAAGGATTTAACATGCTTCCATAAAATAACACGAATTTAATTTACTCACGTTGTTTTTATGATTGTAGGAAAAAAATTAACTTCTACAGATGTCAAAACAAATATCAAAAAGAAAAGACTGGAGAACTACGAACTATGAATAACCATTATCCCCACAATGAAGGACTAGAATGGGCATTTTTGTTTCCGTTTTAACTGATGAATTTCTAAAATATTCTCTCATGGACATTGTGCAATTTGATGAGCATTCCAAGTTTCAAAAACTGATAAAATACACATTTTTACATTGTAAACATGTAAATTAACCCGCGAAAATTTAAAGTGCATGTGGAAAATTGCTATTTTCAAATTTTTGAAAACAAGAAGGCACATTCAAGATAAATCATTGGGCATTTAAGAGTTATTCTTATGTGTCTACATTTTACAATTCAACTGGCTGAATTCTGTTTCCGATCAACTACATATTTTGCTCATTGGTTTGCTAATACTACTTATCGAAAATATTTTCGTGTGTGATTGTTAACGAGGGAGCCTTTTAGTATTGGTACTTATCGCTACTGAGCAGTGGCGAGATCAAGATCACTTTTTTATAACCTATCCTGTTTTTAGTAGCAATATTTACGTACCAGATGCAGGTTAATTCAAGTGAGTGTTAACAGCTGCACTCATATTCCCGATAGCATTTGCAATACAACATACTTTCCTAATTTCCGAAAAAACTGAACATTTGAAGTCCAAAGTTAGAGAAAATAAAGTTATTGTATTCAGAAACTTAAATTCAGAAGCCAATGCGGTAGAAGTTACTTCCGGATACAGTTTTTATGTCCACTACTTCATAATTATTATTACTATTTAATACAATATCAGCATCCTTAACCAAGGTTGTTACGCTGGTAGGAAGAGAAGTTGTTACACAAATTTAAATATAAAGAGGTTACAAGTGAAGTAGTCAAATTTAACGTAATGTAAGTCATGTTAAAATAATTACAATCATTCATATAGTAAGCTAACGAAAGAAATCACATCATCAATACTTGTATACTTGCTTGATCACAAAAGTGATCGTCATTTTCAATATGTCTACGTATTATAATTTCATTACGCGCTGGTGATTTGAATTCAATAAAAGAGTTCGTGTTCCTGGTTTCGTACTGGGAGGGTATATTTATAATTAATTTTGGTACGAGACCATTTTTTAAATTTGTAGACATTTGTATTTCTTAAAGTCATAAAAGTAGTAAACTACTTTCATACCCGAGTATTTAAAACGTGTATCTTTGTTTATTGACTGTTAATGCAGAAGTGGCTATCAATTTCAATCTGAGAATGTTTTCACAATTTGTATACTATATAATACGATTCTTTTCTCAATGTCAACCCAGCAACAACGGAAAGGAAGCATGACATAAATTTTGGGACTTTTTCGTGTTTCATGATATATTATGGGATTAATTCTCATCAAATAAACTGTTCTGTTTGTAGATTTGTCCGAATTTAGTCATGACTCATTTTCGAATGAGACAGCTGAAAGTTGAAATAAACACTTTCCCTTTCAGGAAAAAGGTTTCAACGATGCAACCAGTTGACCGTTGAATATTTATGCAAATTTTAAACCACGTATAAAAGAAGCAATGGCTGGAATAATTGCGGGGTGTAGTACATATATGCAATCAATACAAAAGAGGAGTTGAAATTGGGAGTGTACAAGCCATTTGAACGAAACGAGAAAGTTATTAGTATCATGCTTGAGTTGCTCTATTGCACATTGATTTAATTCGGTCAACTTTTTCTCAAAATTCAAAAGTCTTCATACAAAAGTTGGTTGCAAGGATATGACATAGTACACGAATGAAGGACTCGTTTACGAACATTTTGATACCTGTGTCGCCTCAATCCGCGCGCGCGGCAATACTTTTCTAGCTGCTTTAAGTTTTAAAATCCTTAACCGCAAAAATTGACATTTTTTATTTCAATGCAATTCTTCTTATATTTTGTTCTAAAACATTATTCAGTTTTGTAAAATTAAGGAAATAATCATATTTTAAAATATAAGCCGCTTAAAAGTGAAAAATTTCGGTTTGGAACTTTGACGCATATCTTTAAGCTAAAAGCTCTCAGAAAGATATCGCCGAGCGCGCAAACTGAGACGAAACCTATACTATATCAAAATGTTCGTAAAAGAGTCCTCTATTTGTACTAAATCACAAATCCTTGCAACCTTCTTTTGTATTAGGCCTGCGGAAGCATTTCCGCCTGGAACCCATTAAAATAGGGATGAAAATTGGATTAGGCAACTATAGTTCCCAAACGGAGCAGTTTACTGGCCTAAAAGTAAATTTATTGGATTCTCCACCCTTTTTTACCCCAGAAACATTACGTTTTGTTTGAAAATTCTGCTTCTACAGCTTCCCAATCCACATCTCTTTTGTATTTTGAGAAAAAGTTGACCGAATTGCATCATAGTGTATTGCTGAGTTGACGACTAGAAGGAAGCACATTACAACATAAGCTCTTTTTATTTTACGTACGTCTGTATTTTTCCACAACAAATACCATCATGTAAATGTTGCTTCAATTCAAGGCCAAACCAAACCTACTTGTTGCTAAGCTCAGAGAACAAGAAATGCGAATGGGATTACACTCATACTATACAATGCCTTCCAAACATTCATGCACAACAATGATTGTATGTATCTTGCCACTTTTTTTATGAGAGTTGCCCACCTTTTCAAGTGAAATGAAATTTCCCATTTGTTTCCATTTTTAAAGTATTGCGGTCCCTAATATGTATTGTAGTATTAATTAGAGCATATTGGCAGATTAGTTTTTTAAACTTAGGAACTTCGATATGAGGCTGCTAGATATTTAATAATTAAATTGTTTTAACAAATATAATCCATTACAGTGGTTTTGCTAATAAACATTTTTCCAACTCTTCACAGGACTTACTAATGGATTCTAGCTTCTGAGGAAGATTCTATTTGCAAAATTCATTCAAGCTTCACGTGTGAACGTGGAATGACTGTGAAACTGATGAAAGTGATTAATTTGATCCAATTTGTGCTTGCATACAAATCGAATGATAAGTAAATGTTAGTTTTTTAATGCCGAATATAATATAATGCACATAATATAAACTGTTCCGGTCAACTATTGAGTTAACCTAACAAATAATTTGTAAATGACCATTTTGTTGTAACGGTAAACCGTATTTTCATATTGTCTATAAGAATATTCTAACGCGTTATTTAGTAACATAGTTTAGAAACAGGGATGCATAGCATTAAGAGAGTGGAATAAATATTTCAGAGAGTCGCTACAACTCTACCGAAAGTGAAATGACTGGAAACAGAATTCGGCATCATTACTTCAGAATGTGGCATGAATAGTTCGAAGAGTGGCATTTTTATTTAAAATGTAGGAAATAGTTTCAATTGGCAAACTTTTTTTATAATTATAAAAATATTATAATTCGACCGAAAAACTAATTGAAAACGACAAGTAGAATTTTGAGATTTGCAGAAATAGGCCTATTTTGATAGAAATGCATAAGAAACCTTCACTATACAAATGACACTGCATTGCTTTTAAGTTTTTATCGTTTTTGTGTAAAGTGCGCCCCCAATTTCTGTGGTTCCAATGTGCAATGTATTTAAAAGCAGCATAACATTTATTACCAAAACATCGTCCTTTACCATTTACATATTGTTTTAAGGATACTTCAAAACCTTCATGGTTTAACCGTTGAGTTATAAAATACAATTTTTTAACCGGGGTTATCCTACAAATAGAACTACAGCTGGCGCGTATTTAAAGTACCTGCTTTTGAAACACGAGGATATGCTCAGAGATCAATATCGCCACTTCGACTGATATTCATGTGTACATAAAAAATGAAAATACCCATAATATGGAGTGGTCGCCGATATGTATTAAAAAATCATTTTCAAACACATTTCACAAACACACAGGGCCGATTTTCAGATCATTTCATTCATATGTAAATGACGAAGAAAATTTAGTTCCGTCCACTTGTCTCCGTTATCAGTACTTTGAGTCTTCCCAGCTAACATATCTCAACTTACCCCCGGGTCATACTTGCCGTTTCAGCATACAACGATAGGTGGTTTATACTTATGTTGTATTTAATATTAAAATCCTGGCTTGCATGTTTTAGTGGTCAAATTCACTTGTTCTGACTAGTATTCATTTCTCATGTAAACAAATGTTCAACATGGGTATTAGCCGAATTGGCTATTTTCACCTCTGACCATATCCACGTTAGTGTATTTACAATTATTAAACTAAAAACATTCGGTACGTGGTGGCGAAAGTGTAATATCCATTTAAAAAAGTAAAGTTTAAAAAGTTGCAAATTTGAGCAAATAGTGACAAACTATCTTATGGTCATGATTTGTTTGCTAGTGCTGCACAACGTAAGGTAATAGCTATATTCAGACGATATTGGATTCTTAAAACCTTTCGGCATACTTTATTTACAACAATTCTATAAAAATGAGAACATTTGGCAATATTTACATGCTCATTTTATTATATAAGCAACCAACTTACGTTAGCGGACTCCGAATATGCTTAACTAAAACTATGGTCCGGTGAAACCAGTAGTAGCAATAGTCAAATGGCTAACGTATCTATGTTTTTATTCACAAAACCACTCGTCGTTTTTTGATAATAAAACAAACCTGGTTTCAGTTTGTTACACCACACTACTGCGTCCTTTAAGTTTGGCAGTTTATATTTTGTCACATTAATTCTCAGTTATGAAAACCAAATCATAAATTGAGACGTCTTCCAACATTAACTAAATTTCACTACAGATTTGATGTTTTTTCTTCCAAAAAAACTGATTGATATGGCAGGTAATGCTGAGAAATACGGAAGCAGGATGAGTGCAAAATCCGTGGAGAGGGTCCGAAGAAGAACTGAAGCAAATACCATGAAAGAGCAGGGCTTGAAGACAAGAAAGGTTTTGGGTGGGTAAAATGAAGATCTGACAATGAGAGTTTCTTACATATTGTCACACGAGAACCATGAGGTATACCGTGACGGCATGTCAGCTAACTTGTCAGATTCCGCATCACAGAATGCATGCTGGAGTGAATTTGATTTTTTCTATCTCACACCGTGCCACGTGATTTGCACACCCAAGTGTAATCTATCAAACTGAGTATATTTCGCATGCATTGACATAGGCATAGTGACGCTAAAGAAATCAAAGTGTGTCAGTGAGCGGCATTTTGTATAACAAAGATCCTTATGTGTTAACACACCCGGTATATCAAGATTCAAGTATTTTGTAAATTTATACAGAGCAACACTTACCATACTTCATTACTCTGGTAGCTGGTTATATGCTAACTGTATCGACGACACGGTCGGGAATAACGTTTAGCTAAATAGGGTACCAAGAAATGCTGGCAAATCATAATTATAAAGTAAGCTGCTTAGAAAAATTATCGAACATATCCTTTGTCACGTTCTTATTTGTTTCATTCACAACGTAATGCTTCACTCTACTCAAGGATGATTAGATATTTGGGAACAGATGCGGAAAGCCAGCTAGCATTGCTTTATATCTACACGTAAGTGAAACAGTGTAAGTAAGAGAATCCAGTAAAAGCTGCAAGCTGGGATGGAGCGTCAATGTAGAAATACCATGACTCACACTGTTTTCCACTCTAAGCTGTGTACTTCTGAATTTCATGTCCCATCGCTTTGACTAACATGCGTGTTTCTATCCAGTTTTGCACAAAGGTATGATTGTTTCGGGAGGAAATATTCCACGATGTATCCCAACAGTCAAAACTAATGAAATGATGTATAATTCTGAAATGGTTTTAGAAACTCTGACAAATTCCGGTTTAAAGAGAGATGCATTGGACTGTTTTTTTTTGTAGTGCCAAGAAAATTTATTTACGATACATTTATATAAGAGATGCGTTTAAACGTGCAGATGTTTAATAGAAATCACTGCAGAAAAGATAAGAACCATGCGTATGTAGAAATTCTCGCAACATTGTTAGAAATTTGCGCTGTTTAATAGAATCCATCGCTATTCATATTACGTGCATAAATTCGAAATTTTAGCAAATCATTTGATGATCCACGATCATTTTACAGCAGATACACACACACACAAATTCACTTTCTTTTAACCTTATTTTAAATAATTATCGGATTTCGGCTTATGCAAGTAATCATACGCTTTCCCATATCATGTAAAGATCCTACGCCGAAAAACATAACAAGCAATGAAATTTCAATCGATTAGTGTCATAAATTACTAAACTGTTCAAATAAGTTATATAGGATCAGATTACAAACCAAAATATGTTTGAAGTGACGGAGACATGTTTTTTAAGATACATAACTCTTAAAAGCTTCAATTAAATTTTGACTTCGTAAAAATAGATTGATAATTCTAAACTTTTTCCGCAATTTTCTCCTACGCGATTTTCAATTTAAAAAGGATACATGTTTCTGATATTTTTCTCCATTTTCTCATACGCGGGTTTCTTACAAAATTCAGCGAGGATTTCTTATTTATATCTTCACGTTTATGTTTGGGTATATATTATAATAATGCACTGCGACTTGGATACTGAGTACTTCTACTCAATCTAGTACCAGCATTTATTCTAGATGTCATTAGGTATAAATTAAGACAATGCACAGTGTTGAATTTTACTCTAAAAAGGGCATACAAATTGGTTGAAAAATGTTTTTATCCAGTTTTGTAGAGCTTAAAACGCTGAATCGTATGTTTTTGCTTGTTTTTCTGTGCAATGAAAAATATCGATACTATGGCTACCAAAACACAAAAGCACGAAATAATTTCTGAAAAATTGGTTTTAACAAAAAGTGTGCATAGGTGCATGTTTGCACTATTAAACGTGATTTTTGTGCAAATTTTCAAGACATTGGCTCAAAAACGGGACACCACAATTGAATAAAATCAGACCCTTTTTCAGAAATTTTTAGTAGACTTCAGAAAGCAAAGGCGGAACTGTTTGGGGTGTCGAAATACTCTCCAGACTTTGTAATTTAATCTGACATATAAATCAGTAAAAAGTGCACTGGCAAATTTTAACTACATAAGTCACAAAAACGCTTTCGTTTTCAGACACGGAATTTTAAGTGTCGAAGAAGTTGGAAACCACCGACATAGAGTTTTACACGTACAAAGTTTAAAAACGTCAAAAAGATATCCGATTTGTTTGAAAATGAGTATTTTTGTGTAAGTGTGACAGAAAAGTTCATCTTAACGACAGCAAATATCATCAAAAGTATCCCAAGTAATTCACAATCGGCCACGTCGATCAGTTCAATTACGTGGCTTTTATTTTCCGGATCTATACTATTGTATGCATTGTGTGAAATCCAATGCAAAATTTGAGGTAACAAGCACAATTTTAGTTGCAGTGACGCCTAAAGAATAGTGATACAGAAAATGCTATGGCATGCAATCGAGAGGAGTTTAACCTAGCATAATTATGAAAAAAGCTGAACGTTGTTTCTATCCATCGTAGTCATAGACCTGTAACACTACACAACAATGTCTCAAGAAGAACAAAGGAGAATAAGCAAACACAATTCAACACACAAAATTGTTTTTCACAAAAAGTTTCTTGCATTGTTCTTTGGTGGGTGGGTTTGCGCTAGCGTGACACAAGCGTTACAAGGGTGGGTGGGTCCTCTGAAAATTGCCAATTTTAGCGTTACGTTTGAAATGGACGGCCCCTTTAATTCAGGTAGCATTGTACAAAATCAGCATTTATGTTTGACAAGAACAGACTCTGTTTGTGTATTACAGCTAAAACCATTGAGTGTCCGGATAACTGCATTTGGAATATTTAAACCAAGCACAATATCAGGTGAATATATCAAAGGAAGTATACATGTAACTATTAGTAGTATGCATATATGTACCATGGGAAGAATAAAAAGGTTAAAAATAAGGTTTCACTCACTCAAAAATGAAACCCCTTTCTAACTTTAACTTTATTTCACGTTTATGACTCGAGAACTTGAAATGCAAGGCTGTCCAACCCAAAATTATCAAACTTTTCAGCTGTTTACAACATGCTGCAAATTCAAATCGTCTACGTTTTAAAGAGCTATGGTTTCATTTACAGTAGCTCAATGTAACTATTTCTGCTTTAAATTCTGAAAATGAGAAATCTGAATTACTGTAAATAGTAAAGTAGACCAAACAGTTTGTACCTCTATTGAATAGTAAAACTCTATTTAAAACGTAGAAGATTTGAGACGATTATAAGCAAAACACTACAACAGCAAGACATCAAGTCATTAATAAACAAAGAGGTAAATGAAAGATTCAACAAACCGAATTCAAATAAATTACAGTCAACCTTTGCATTGATGGTTCTTAACTTAATCAGAAATATTAACCAATACTTAGCACTAAGGTATAAGTTGTGAGTTTTCATTTAAAATACAAGTATTTACAACTTATCATCTAACAAATACGCAATAGTTTTCATTAGTTTAAAATATATCAGTTATCCCAAGGCAGGTTTTTAATGGGCAACTTTGATGCAGTAAAGCCACTTAAGAGTGGTGAAAGTCCATGAGACGAAGTCCATGATTTTAATTTTACTTAACAAGATTTCGTAGTATTTATTTCAAACATCAGTTGACGGTAACTTTACCTAACGTACTTACGTGTTTAATTTTTAAATTAACATTAAACAAAGAGATAAATAACGTAATAATATTAGTTTATAAAATTGAGGAAACATTCTATTTATTCTTAAGTAAATACATTTACAACCAAACATACCTCATTGAAACCTTGAATTCCCTTTTAAAATGGCAAATACTATTAAGGAAACTACATTAGTAATTTTGTGACTTAAAGTTAAACAAGGAGGTAATAATGTTTGTTTACAACAATGTAAGTAGCCATCCAACTAAATTAAAATTATTAACTGACAAATATAAACCCTTGAGTATAGTTGAGCACCCATTTCACACACAATATTTCCACTACTGAAACCCCAATGATCCGATAACAATATTGCAAAGATTCAATTACCCATTACAGTTCTTGTTATGTTACTCTCTCACACACATGGGCTGAATGACTAAATTTACACATTAAGTTCAATGGCTACTTTCCTATTCCTTTGATAGTTTTAAAATGATCTGAAGAGGTCGAGTTTCAACGAAACTCGTTTTGCAAGTATTCAAATTGGCGTAAATTAATTGGCATTCTCCGTAGTGTGACTTCGAAAATGGGCCTTGAGATTCGACTTATGGTTAAACGCTTTGTCACAAACAGTACATTTAAAAAGCTTTTCTTCCATGTGAATTCTACTATGAACTGCGTAAATGTTTTCTCACAAACGTTACATTTAAAAGATTTTTTGTCTGCGTGAATTCTTAAATGAGCTCTGAGACTCTGCTTTTGGCTAAATGTTCGACAGCAAAAATTGCATTTGAAAGGTTTCTCTCCGGTGTGAATTCTGGTATGTTGTAAGAGATTCGATGTGTCACTAAATGTTTTGTCACACACATTACATTTGAAAGGTTTCTCTCCAGTGTGAACTCTGAAGTGAGCTGTCAAAGCAATTTTTCGACCAAATGCCTTGCTACAAATGGAGCATTTCAATGGTTTCTCTCCCGTGTGTGTTGTAATATGTCTTCCCAAATTGGTTACCCATGCAAAATCTTTCCCACATAAGTTACATTGGAATGGTTTTTCCCCAATATGTGTTATTATGTGGCTAAACAGCTGTTTCTGAAATATAAATGCCCTGCTGCAAAAGGCACATTTAAATGATTTTTTTCCTGCTTCGTGTATCTTCAAATGTTGTTTTAAACCACGTTCATGCCGGAACATCTTGCCACACTTTCCACATTTAAGGAGTTTTTCGAGAGTGTGGACTTTTACGTGATTTGTCAGACTCCCCCTTTGTCCAAACGTCATCTCACAAATGGAACAGGAAAACGGCTTTTCTTTAGTGTGCATTAGAAGATGTCGCATCAGGTTGGAGTTGTCTGTAAATGTTTTCTGGCAAAATACACACTAAAACTGTTGTCGCCAATATCATTCCGATTTTCCATAATGGGCCAGGAAAATGTGGTACACATCAAGTTCTGAAATTCAAAAATATAACAAGTGAATAACAGTTGTAATTTGTATAAATTTAAGTATTATTCAATGAGCAGGACACTGAAGAATTTCATGGCTATATATTTTACATGTTTGACTTTGACATGATTTACCAACAAGACTGATTGAATTTCAAACTCAGGACAAAAACGTCGTTTCGGTTTTTGTTACATAATGTTTTTATAAAGGCGTACAGTTAACAGCGTTTTACTACCTTTTAAATAATTTATGATGGAATTTCAAAGTTTGTAGCAGATTTTAAAACAAAACTCAATACTACTACCAATTAAACTGCTCCGAAGCGTTTTTGACAACGTGGTGCGTGATGGTAAGACGAAGCTAAACTGCGGATGGAGCACAAAATCCCAAGCTAAACTTTGTAAGTAAAGCTAAATACACTGCTTTAGTTTTGGTACTTGGAATTGGTCACGTACACACATTGTGTGCATACCTGGTGCGGTAAAAGCTTAGAATTGAAAGTGAATACTCATGCTGGTAGATTTCAGCCGATTATTACAATGCTGATGTTTGGGACCAAAAGTAGGAACCTTCTCTACAAATACAACAGAACAGCCAGCAACCATAAGCTCCTCTCAAGTATTTGTGTCAAGGGTTTCATTCGCCTCTAAATGAATGATGTATGAAGTATATTGTTCAAATTATATAGTAGCAGTCCTAATGTTATTTTTAGCTTTATTCTTGGTATATGTTCAAGGGGATAACGCATATTGCTTTGAAATATCTTTTTTCAAGTGAAAAAAGTGATCACGATGGGAAATTCGTTTACTCAGGCATTGAATGGTTGAACGATATATTTTTGTATGGGTATTAAGATTGTATTAACATCTAATTGGTTTTTTATTTGATTTTTGAAATACTTACAAATATTTACTGGTTTTGTTGTTCAAACCAATTATATCTAATAATGTTGAAATATTTTAATGAAAATTGGTGGGATTTTTATATGTACAGTCCTATACCGAGCTATAGGGAATCTGGCTTATATCCCACTTTGAGTATAGTGGAGCACCATATACCATACATGCAAATGAGAATGCATGTCACGTGGTTTTCTGTCCATCACGATCATTTGCAGGTGAGCGACGCAGCACGATCCACGCAGCACAGCTGCTGCAATATTGCTCGCCTTCTCCTGGCCACATACATTGACCGATCTGGATCAAATTTGGCACAAACGTAGTACTCCTCAAGGACATTCCGCGGAATAATTTTCAACGAAATTGTTCGTGCGTTTCGAAAGCTATGCGCGCGCAAATATAAAAAGTCATCTGATTTGGCTAAAAATGCGTACGTAAGGGCTTTTTAACAAGCTGAAAGCAGTTTTGTCATCACTACGGTCCGGATAGTTATGATTTTGTATACTTTTTGTTTGTAAACTGACAGATATGTCATTTTGCATGTGACCAAAATGCATAAAAACAAGTCGATTGACACCAAGCTTTCCGGTATATTTTGCATATTTTGGGTTTTACGGCATATTCGAACATATTTTAAATATATTTTGACATTTTTAGAGCATATTATATGTATATTGTTTTTTGGGTTTAAGCATGTATAAAAGTACTGAGAAACACGAAAAACAATTTTTTATCCGCAATGCAAAATACATCTAATAAAATGAATTCATAATGCACATAAATGTGCATTTGTTTTGAAGTTTTAAATTAGCACTAGATAACTAAGTATACGAATTCGCCTCATTTTTTGGCTTATGCAACCCTACAGGCAGAGATTTTTAAACATATTTCGTAAATTTTTACAACATAGAATTCCCGTTTGTAGACCATATTTATCCGGATCGCAGTCATTACCATTACATATTATTCGCAATCAATCAAGGCTGTCTTCTTACGTCACATTTTTAAACATCAAGCAGAATGTTTGTAATTTATATGAGAATGGGCATAGTAATTAGCACGGGTTCCAATGAGGCATTATATTCAATATATACTATATGACCAAACCAAATTATAAGTATATTGTTTTGATTAGTAGCACCGATGTAGCTGAATAATTTTACATGATTTAACGTTACTTTTAAAAAATGCATAATATGTTGATAATTACCATCTCCGGCAAAAGCTAAACTGTTAACATTCCAATTTCACCTCTTTCACAGAATGATACTGTATGTAAATTACATCAATACATTAAGTGGCTGTAGGATAAGAGTTTTTAAAAAAACGTGGCGTTGCAGAAAGCTTCGTAGTCCGTACTGCTACTTTTTGAGCTAAAAATTAATGTATTTCAGCTACTAATAATACATGACATTGCAATTATGCACGATATCATTATATTCCCACATCAAACCACCAGCTTGTGTCAGCTGAATTCAATGCAGGTCAACTTTACATTTTATCTATTTGGCCAAGGGTTAAAACGGCGGCTGCAATCTTTCATTCAAAATGTGAATAACATACTGATTATTCCACTGGACTTTCTGGACTGGACTGGGTTTCAACTTTTCAACTTTGCCATGTCTGCCTATTTAAAACAAGTAATTACTGTTCTACGAAACTTATCATCTCTACGTAACGATAGCGAACTCGAGTTTCATGAGTACACCAAAATGCATGATTTGGGTCATGCAACGCAGTTGGTAATCAGATACTATGAATTGAAACTGCAGATTCAATCGAAACATCATGCTATGAATTCGTGAAAAGTAGTAAATAAGCAGCATGCAGTAGTGGTGTGATGCTTTGAACTTATGACACATCCTTTACTTGAATCACAGCACAAAAGTGCAAATTTAACATATCCTAGAGATTGATTAGAAAGCAAACTGTGTAATCGCTATCAACATCCCATCAACAAGCACGCAAAAAAGTAAGAAACCAATGCAAATTAAATGTAAAATGTTGCTAAATTGCTTCAGTAAACACGGCTTCCTAATAGGTTTAGCAGGCATGGGTAAGCGGAACCGTAAATTGCCATTACTGTTTAGAACATGATCGAACAGTTTTATAAACAACTTTTCAATGCAGGACAAATAATCTCTGCAGGTTTAGTGGACAACCAAAAGAAGATCAGTACTGCTCCAAACTTCATGCGTCTAACAACCGCTGTCAACGTTGAAATTTATTTGTGATACGTGCATCGAGTATTGCAGAAGGTTTATTTAGCTGCAACGATATTCCAAGGTAAACTCCGAGTAGTTCGGAGCTGTAGCCAATGGGAAAGAAGGACGATGGAAACATCAATGAATTATAAAATAGGTTAGTTTTTACAGTGTATTTGGGCACAAAATTTAAAATTTGCCAACTCCTTTATTAACAAGTTATTACGTTGCCACAATAATTTTTATTATTTACAGTTATAGCAGTATTACTGCTATTTTTTACTGAATCAATAACAAATGGTGATCATTTCGCCAATCTTTATCGGAGTTCCGAAACCATTCCCTGCATAGAAACGTACCCGAGTTGGAGTAGAGACAAGCTAACATCACAAGAAGGGGGAAGCTGGCAAATCGTGGAAGGTTTCCTTGAGGTAAACTGCAAACAGTATGAAAGCAAATATTCACAATTTGTATTCGAAGGAAACATGAATATACCTACATGCTGTGGGGCAACCAGAATTTGCAATCAAACCTATTGTCTCGAACTTGGACCTAGCAGCACTTTATATTCAGTACAGCGACCACGAGCATGCGTTTCTGAAGATCGTCTCAGAAATCACCACGCATTTGGTGATTACGCAGCATTTACATATATACTGAAAACTCCACCTACGGTAGAAAATGTGAGTGAGTCACACAGCCGCCAAGAGTTGTGTAACGAGGAGGTCCTACTTCCCGAATCTGTACGTCATTGGAACATCTTTGCAAACATTTCGCAAGTGCAACTATTTACAGTGTCTTTACTTGCTACTTGCCAAGTTAAATGTGACAAAGAAAAAGACTCAGGCATATTAATTCAAGGAGTTGGCCGTCTACCTGAAGCTTGCGAGGAAATAAATATATGCAATTCATCAGTCTGCACTGTTTTTTCTAAAACGAGTATGCTGTATGCAAATATCAGGAACAACAGTAACAAAATTGATGATTTGCTCGTACCACCAATCGAATGCTTAACGGAAACCAACGAAACAATCCTTGAACCCGATTTGCAATCATGTTACAATCCCACATATACTAACTCTGGAACTACAGAAGGACTGCTGAAATTCAACATACCTGGACACAGGTAACACACTGATTTAAACAGATTTTAATTTTTATGAATACGTGTTACACTAACACAATATTTACAACTATCATTTGATGTCCAGGTACTGTGCTCCAGGTTGGATAATGAAAAACATAAGCGATGACAAACCTCCAACAAATGCACTTGGTATATTTAAATTTAACAATAGGAAACAACATTTCATTGTTAGCAGCAATTCATAATTGAATTTTTATAGATACGGCATGTCGGGATTACAACATTGAATATAATCTTGGCGTAACAACAGATACAGCAGACAAAAGGTTTCTTCAAAAGTTGTGGGACATGCGGTGCCCATTTTTACCACTTTTTGTAGCAGTTTTTGAAGCAAAGGTTTTCTACGAAGCAACTGCTTTGCGGCAATACACATCAATCTTGTATTTCAATGAAAACAATCACAGCTCTTTTGTGGAATGCTCTGCGTTTCACGATAATATTTCATTGTCCTACGTGTCGGAAGAAGGAAAATCACTTGAATATCGTTGGAAAACAATCGTCCGAAAAATGTGGGATGGTATTTGCTTATCGAATTCTCTCACACAATATGAGCACTTACGAGTAAGACATTTAATTTATACATGCATTTCTGCAGTTTATTTTTATAACTCCTCCGACTTTGTTTCTTAGACTGTCGATTTTCAGCGATCAACTGACGGCGGCAGACTCAGGGGCGTGTCAGCTCTCAACAAAACCTTGGACACTAGTACGACCGACGCTTCCATCTGGTTCCGCGGCGGGTTTCCAGCGCTTCCACACAAAAAGCCTCAGTAGTAATCTGGTCGCTTCATAGAAGAGGCGGATTCAACGCCGAGACACGAAACCCATCACCAGCAAACAATTCACGATACCTAGAATACCAACCACCTCTCCTTTCCATGCAAACTTAGCTCATTTCTCGACAAGTGAGCCAACACCGGTCTAATACAATAAACGATAATCGTTCTTATTGCAGTGCACACGCCAATTCTCTGTCGCGCTATATGTGCGACAACAGGGGGTGGAGCCGGTAGAACATTGATTGACGAGCGGATTTCATGCTTAATAGCGAATCCGACAGTTCGCCAGTAGGGAAGTCAAGATGCTTTTATCACAATGTCTGTGACCTTCCGATCGCGAACAAGCTCACATGCAGAGGTCATTGGAGCCCTCTGCTCGTCATAGGTCATACGTAAAGGTTGCCAATTCTTTACCCACCGTCCGCGTCTGCGGTTTTGGACTTTCTCATCTTCGACGCGCGGATTCTTGACTTTAACGAATGCACCACCTAAGCTCCGGTAACTACGGATAATCTATCGGGCTATTACACAAAAGAGCAGCAAGCCTACAGCCCAACCCGCACTTGTGTGGTTACTTCATATCCCCACTGAACATCGAATTAAAGTCGAAAAGGAAATGAGGCTTCGGTTCATGAATACCAAGTTCCTTCCTGCTTTGGTAACAGAATATAAGGAAAATTTAATTCAGACGTACATTCAAGATATCATCGTGTACGGTCCCCCATGCTCTATGGATGACTGCAGATTCTTTGCTGAACTATTGAGGGTTAAGCAATTAGTATCTCCAGCCCCAAATACATTTCTTCCTGTACCGGAAATACAGAAAAACAGTAAAGCGTGATTATCCGAGTACATGGTCTACCAACAGGTGCTACCGGAAGCAAAAATCCAATGCAAATAAATGATTGGCTAATTGGACAACCTACACCCAAAGCTAAGAATAAATGTCCCAACCTTAACGAAAACAATTTACCTTTCTCTTTCCGTGGAACTCCATTACAAACTACAGCACAAAGAGTTATCGTGAATGTATATACCTACTTCCAGAAAGCATTCGTGGATAAAAAATTATTTGATTTCAGTCCGAGTGAATTGACACGTGAAAAGCATACCACACTAAAGTAAAACCAATCACACTAACTAGTGCGCGGCGAGTGTGTCTTAGGAAATATTTTTACGACGACAATGAAATCAAGGACACTTCAAAGACACGGACAAGCAAACTTCCCTAGAACCTCTCGCGTTAGGCTGCTGCCAATTTCTCGCATCTCTATTCTACAATACGATATGATTCGTCCGCATTATCACCAACGTTTTTTATGAAAATAACGACGACCGCCATCTACTCTACGAAATGGATGGCTTGCACCAAAATTCCTGAACGCAGCAGTGACAAGGCCATGACTATAGCCCACTTAAAACGTCGACAAACAGATTCCTACCGTTCCGGATTAGTTGCGGGGCCGGCCTGGGAATAGTGGGTCTCGGCAAAAGTCTCAACACGAATCCGGGGTTTGTTTTTTGGTTAACATCGGGCTTCAGCAGAGCGCCATCTCCTACCAACGACCCCGATATAATTTCAAGCTTCTGCCGGAGATACCTTTTGCTATGGCGACGCGAACGGACAAAGTCGGATAACCGAACTACCCGGTGGTTGTTACACCGCACTCGAAACTTGCGTCGCATCCCCTGAATGCGCGGGCACGTCGGGAGGCGGTACGGATGGGTACCCAGACCAAACCTCCCTGCGACCTCACGAGCCGCGGCGTGCCTGCTACACGTACCCAAAAACCGCACAGGAACGTCATCAAGCGGACCAAGATTATACTTGTTGACTAAACGCAGGTTAATCACTTGAGCAAGACGTGCATTGTGATTATACTTTTTCCTTTCAACATTCTTGTTGTCTTCGTTACAGGGGTGAATCAGGAACGGGGATACCGTCCCGGGCTCGGTGCGGGGCTAATGCCGAGGGGTCTTTATCCAGGTAAAGAGAGCCAAGGACGTTCGTGGCTGGATTACACGAAAATCGGTGAGGATGGCCGCAGAGCCTACAGCCTCTGGGTGTTGCATTGCGAACCGTCCTCGTACAATTCTACAGCGACCATCTGCG
Source organism: Orchesella cincta (assembly GCA_001718145.1). NCBI lineage: Eukaryota > Metazoa > Arthropoda > Collembola > Entomobryomorpha > Orchesellidae > Orchesella > Orchesella cincta. Next base: position 92,919 of record LJIJ01000600.1, read on the forward strand.
CACCACACCTAATTGTAAGGAAAGGTTATTTTGCCAGAACATTGATAACGTCGTGCCCCTGATCAATGAATTTTTCTTGTTAGTTTATCAGGACAACTCGCCTTCCTTATCACAGTGAGCTGGATGGCAACGCTAAGCAGCGCGGACACGACAAAGGAGTAACTATACAGCATGGTTTAAGAAGCAAAACCTTTTTGCAACCAGGAACACTCGGCCTACATTTGCAGGCCGCGATACAAATACATACAGGAAGAAAATGGAACTTTCTGGAACATCCTGTAACATTCAACGTTAAAAAAAGGAAAGATTTTACAAACGATCAGACCATATTGAAACCACGTAGCAAATTAGGACACAAAAATAAGTACCAGGTAGTCTTACTTGGTCCTTAACCTATAATTTAAGCGTTAACATTCTAATTCTGTTTTAATGTTAGGCTACATGATTGTTTCATTAGGTTGCCCCCTACAATTGTGACTGAATCCAATAGAGTACTGTTGGAAGGACTTGAAACATGAATTAAGGAACACAAATGTGGATCAGAATGTTAAAACTATGCAAACTGAAAGCTGAGGAGTACATGAAACAATACGGCACTGAAAAATGGAGGGCACATATCGGACATGTTTTAAGGTAGGTTATTATCGTTTTTATACATTATAGAACGGTGTTTGTGTTGCATAGTGTTCATATTGTGTATACTTTGTTTAGACTTGTGAGCATACTGGAAAGAAGATGGTTTGATTGAAGAAATGTTGGATAAACAAACGGATCTGATTGTAATGTATTCACTTTTTTGTTAAACCTACTGAAATGGATACTTAATTTCATCATATCTTATTAAAAACTTTCAGATACCGGTTGGCGATGATGATGATTCTGATGATATGAGTTGTTGAAGATGAGGAAACTAATGATCCAACTATTATGAGAAGTGTCGTTCATGCATTTGGATGTCGGCCATTGAGCTTTATGAATGAACCCTCATTATTAACTTTAAATTTATGAATACAATTATGTCACTCATTTTGTTGTTTGAAATGTGAAAGTTAGCAAGTTGTTTAATGCATCCGT